>QRDG01000507.1:2179522-2234687 GCA_012064385.1 Puccinellia tenuiflora
TAGACCGATCTGATCATGAGTTCATCAGGATCCAGCTCGGCCCTTGCCGCCGCCTTGGGGGCGCCCCCGTGCAGCAGCTGACCCGTGGGAATTTCCTGCTGTGGAAGGCACTCGTGCTCCCTGCTTTTCGTGGGCCAACGTCATGGCGCTGCTTGATGGCACGGATCGCGCCCCGGCCAAGACGGTTGAAGCCGAAGACTCCGAGAAGAAGAAGGTTCGGGTGGAAACCCCGCGTACATTGCCTGGATGGCAAGGGATCAGCAGGTGCTCCGGTTCCTCCTCAATACGTTGTCCCCTGACATCCTGTCGCACCTCCTCGACGTGACCTCTACCGCCGAGGCATGGGCTGCCATTCAACGCCATGTTCAAGACTGCGTCCAGAACCAAGGCCCAACACCTGCTTGAACAACTCAACGACACCAAGAAGCTCACCATGACTGCAGATCAATACTTCACCAAGATGAAAGGTTTTGCATCAGAACTCTCTGCCCTCGGTAAACCTGTTGAAAATGATGAATTTCTGGGATATTTGCTGCATGGTCTGTGCAAGGTTGAGTATATCTCTCATCACCTCGGTAAATGGAAATTCCAGCACTACTCTCGATGGAATTTCATGATCAGCTGTGTGCATATGATATGCGCAATGGTGTCGAGGAGAACGGCACCTTCATCTCGTCTGCAAATCTGGCACGCCGTGGAGCTGACCACGGCCGCACACCTCCTCCACGTGGACGCACACCTCCTCCTCGTGGCCGTTCATCTCCTCCCCGTGGTCAGCCCTGACCGTGGCTCCTACCGTGGCGGTGGTGATGGTGGCTACCGTGATGATGACCGTGGGAACTGGCAACGTGATGATCGTCGTGGTGACCGCCGAGATGAGAGGCGCCCTGGCGCCGTAATGATGGCGGCGATCGATACCGTCGCTCTGATGGTGGTGGTGGGCGTCGGCCTGACCGCACCACTCCACTCCATATGTCAACACTGATTGCCAGATTTGCAGAAACATGGCCACCCTGCTAGTGAGTGCTGGTGGCGCTATGGAGATGACAAGAAGGAGAAGGATGATGGTGAGAAGGGTGCACATCTTGCATCCTATGGTGTTGACACCAACTGGTACACTGACACGGGCGCCACAGACCACATCACCAGCGAGCTGAACAAGCTCCTCATCGCCAACAAGTACCATGGGCAGGATCGTGTCCGTACTGCTGAAGGATCGGTATGAGCATTAGTCACATTGGTAATTCATTTGCGCACTCCTCATGGTTCCTTTGACCTAAATAATATTCTTCATGTTCCTAGTGCTTCCAAAAATCTGCTATCTGTTCATCGCTTTACTCTTGATAATCATGTCTTTATTGAGTTTCATCCTTTCTTCTTTTTAATCAAGGACCAAGCAACACGAAGGTCTATTTAGAGGCCCCTGTTGGGGTGGTCTCTATCCTTTGGTGCCCATGTTCCATGAAACCGCAAGCATGCCTTCATCTCAATAAAGCCGTCATCCTCTACATGGCATCGCCGTTTAGGACATCCATCTTCATTTGTGTTTCAACAAGTTCTTAGAAGAAATAAAATAGCTTACACCCCAGAAAGCACTCCATATGTTTGTGACTCTTGTCAGTTGGCCAAGAGCCCACCAGTTGCCCTATCCCACTCTTCTAGTGTATCCACTGCTCCTTAGAGCAAGTATTCTCTGATGTATGGGCCCTGCTCCTCTTTCTGTGGGAAAAACATGCATACTATGTAAGTTTCATTAATGATTTTAGTAAATTTACATGGATTTATTTGCTTAAGAAGCGTTTCTGATGTTTATCAAGCTTTTCTTAACTATCAGCAGTATGTTGAGCGCAAGTTTGATAGGAAATAATTACTATGCAAACTGATTGGGAGGTGAATATGAGAAATTAAATGGATTCTTTCAAAAGGTGGGCATTACACATCATGTATCCTGTCCTCTGCCCACCAACAAAATGGCTCAGCTGAAAGAAAACATCGTCTCATAGTTGAAGTTGGCCTTGCTTTACTTGCTAATGCTTCCATGCCTTTGAATTTTTGGGATGAAGCCTTTATCACTGCCACATATCTCATCAATTTACTTCCTAGTAAGGTCCTTGATTTTGATCTCCCACTGAACGTCTCCTTCATGTTACACCAAACTATGATGCTCTAAGGACTTTTGGTTGTGCCCGTTGGCCAAATCTACGCCCATACAAAAAGAAAACTTGCTTTCCGCTCCACACGGTGTGTCTTTCTTGGCTATAGTCCTCTTCACAAAGGTTGTTAAATGCCTAGATATATCTACAGGACATGTCTATATTTCTCGTGATGTTGTCTTTGATGAAAAATGTTTTCCATTTGCCTCCTTACATCCTAATGCCGGTGCCCTTCTTAAGAAAGAAATATTGCTTCCATCATCACATCCACTTTCATGAGAGTGCTCAAAATTGCAATGACCCTATTGTGCCTATTGTTACTGTTACTAATGTGCAACAGGAAGATGCAGCCCCAGAAGAAAATCCCATTGAAATTGGTGGAGAAAACAGTGCAGAAAATGAAGTTGAAGATGGTGCAGAAAATGACGAATCTGACGCGGAACACGAGGACGATTCTGCTGATTATTCCCTGGACCACACGGATCTCGAGACTACGCGATCCGAGGCAGATACGCCTGTCACGTCGCCCGTCACCTCTTCACGCCGCAGCCTCCCCCAGCGCTCGTCGGTTTCGCCAACAGCGCGTGACCGCCACACGCCCTCCGGGTCCCGCCTGCATGCAGCCGGTCCCGTGACGACACTTGGCGGAGCTGCACGCGGAGAGGAGCAGCCTGGCGCACTTGGGTCCCCTGGTGGATCTTCTGTGGCCAGCGCTGGTGGGGCGAAGGTGCTACCAGCTCTCAAAATGATGATTCTGATAATTCAGATGCTCCATCACCACCACCACGTTCAGATGCTCCACCACCACCTTCACCTCCTGGGGTTCGTACACGGTTGCAAAAAGGTATCCGTCATCCAAAACAATATACTGATGGTACTGTGAGATATGGTATGTTGTCTTCTACAGGTGAACCACACACACTGTCAGAAGCTCTCAACAATTCATGTTGGCGTCAAGCTATGGAGGAAGAATACAATGGATTAATTGATAATAAAACCTGGCACCTTGTCCCGCCAAGCAGCAACAAAAATTTGATTGACTGTAAATGGGTGTATCGTATAAAGAAGAAGGCAGATGGCACTATTGATAGGTACAAGGCACGCCTGGTTGCAAAAGGGTTCAAGCAACGATATGGTATTGATTATGAGGATACTTTCAGTCCTGTAGTAAAAGTTGCCACTATCAGAATTGTTTTATCTCTCTCTGTCTCTCGTGGATGGAGCCTACGGCAGCTAGATGTCAAGAACGCGTTTCTTCATGGTGTTCTGGAAGAGGAAGTGTACATGAAACAACCACCAGGTTTTGAGGATCCCCACTCTCCGCACTATATTTGCAAACTTGACAAAGCTCTGTATGGATTAAAACAAGCACCTCGAGCCTGGTATTCTAGGCTGAGTTCCAAGTTATGTGAGCTTGGATTTATACCATCAAAGGCAAACACTTCATTATTTCTTTTCAACAAGTCAGGTATCACTATGTTTATCCTGGTTTATGTTGATGATATTATAGTCACTGGCTCATCTGATTATGCTATCACTGCCCTTCTTCGAGATTTAAATGAGAATTTTGCTATCAAGGATTTAGGTGATTTACACTATTTTCTTGGGATTGAGGTAACAAGAACACAGAATGGTTTGCTTCTGACACAGGAGAAATATGCTACTGACATTCTTGACAGGGCCGTCATGCAAGGCTGCAAGTCGGCTCCCACACCTTTGTCTTCCACAGAGCAGTTGTCTCTTACAGGGGGTACACCTCTTGGCCCTGAAGACAGTACTCAATACAGAAGTCTTGTTGGAGCCTTGCAGTATCTCACTTTGACACGTCCTGACTTGTCCTTCTCTGTGAACAAGGTTTGTCAGTACCTTCACGCTCCAACTACAGAACACTGGACAGCTGCAAAACGTATTCTCAGATATGTGAAAGATACATTGAACCTTGGAATTACTTTTACAAAATCATCATCCACCTTCTTGAGTGCATTTTCAGATGCAGATTGGGCGGGTTGCCTAGAGGACAGACGCTCCACAGGTGGCTTTGCAATATTTGTTGGACCAAATTTGGTTTCCTGGAGTGCAAGAAAACAAGCTACAGTGTCCAGGTCCAGCACTGAAGCTGAATATAAGGCTCTAGCAAATGCAACAGCTGAATTGATTTGGGTTGAAGCTCTTCTTATTGAACTTGGGGTAAAGTTACAAGAAAAGCCAAGTCTTTGGTGTGATAACTTAGGTGCTACCTATTTATCTGCCAATCCAGTGTTTCATGCACGCACTAAACACATTGAGATTGATTTTCACTTTGTCAGAGAAAGAGTTGCCAATAACAGCTTGGCTATTCGGTTTGTGTCAAGCAAAGATCAGGTAGCAGATGGCTTTACAAAGGCACTTCCAGTCAAGAAGCTTGATGAGTTCAAACGTAATCTCAACCTTTCAAAAGGTTTAGATTAAGGGAGGGTGTTAGAATATGTATAGGCCTTTATCTTTTATGTTTGGATCCAACACGTTTGTGTGTTGTGGTGCCTCCTCTCTCTCTGTACAACTCTGCCAATGTTGGCCCTATATTAACATGAAACCGAGGGGAGACGAACCCACTCGTTACAACCTAAACTTCAACAGGTAGCTATGTTCTGAATTCTGATGTTAGTTTCATTATGCACTGATGTTTGCTAGATTGTATAAAGGCCGTGAAATATTATGTCAAATCAAATTTCTCTTCTGATGAAAAAAAAAGTGGTGACTATATTTTCCTTTTGCTTTCGTCAAACCAAAGAAACTCAGGAATTTTCATGTGCGTCGTGACAACAATAAGTGAGAGAATTGATTACTGCCATGGAAAGGGGGACAACGAGCACCTAAGATACTACTACCTCTGTCCATTAATGTAAAATGTTTTAGGAAGCTAATTTAGCTTCCTAAAACATCTTACATTAAAAACGGAGGGAGTACACAAGAAAGCAACTCAACATATGCACTTCCTACAGCACGCAGACTTGAAGAAGGGGACAAAAACAGAATGCCTCCCGTGTTGTGTTTCCAAATCCAACCAATAAAGAAAAGATCAAATATTTTCATTACATAGGATACAATGAACAACAAAACCATGTACTCATACGGGCCACGCACCGAGCACCATTACCAAACGGTGTAGATGAAAGAGTTGGACCTGCACGAATACGTGTCTTTTGTCCTAAATGTGATAAGGGGTGGCCCGATCTTCTCGATGAACTCACACGATAACAAGGATCTGATAACTTGTGTCTCTCCACGAACTCTCCGGCTAATTCCGGATGCCAATTGCAGCAGCAACCAATCCCTTGGATATTCGTAAATCCACACACTTGCACGAGTAGCCACTGACTACTAGTGGTCCTGTATCAACTAATTCCCAGTGGAATAGCAGATAACACGCAAAACTTGCAGAGTAACAATTCCAGATGAATGCTTCAGCAATCAACAATGGAGTTCTAGGGTTTATGAATAAAGGTAGTCTACCCTAATAATTCGTGGCTCCTAGGTATTTAAGGGGGAGGGGGTGCGGCCAAGGCAGCCAATGCGCCCCCTAACCTATTCCTACTCGGTTGGGTGCAACCAAAACATTACAAACCGAGCCCAACATGGGTTCAGCCAATTGGACTCTATTTGGAAGCTGGCAGAAAACGATTCGTGACTTGTTTTGGTCACCACGCCTTGTACGAGTCGAATCTGTAGATGGGGCTGGATACATTGGAAAGCTCTTCGAATTTCCTTTCCGGATTGTGCTTCCTTGCTTTATTTGGAACCCGTATGAAGAATTCATGACTATTTCAAATTCGGGACTTCTGCCAGTCCGAACTGAAATATCATTTCCTTGATGTTGTTTTCCATGGCACCAACTTTGTTTTCCACGCCTCCTTCTTGTGCTCATTGCTTCCTCTCCTCCATCCATGTTTGTGTTATTAGTAAACCTAATCATACATAAATTCATAGGCTTAGGTAGTATAACATTCTCATAAACACAAACATTATTTATTACTAGGAAAGAATTCACCTTATAATGAATATCAGTGAGGCTCAATAATTCCTTCCAGCTCAAGCATGTATAATCATCATGTACGCCTATTATATCCTCATCATCCTCCCTTTCTTCAAGACAAGACGTCCTCGGCTTGTGGTAAGCTGAACGTGGAAGAAACAAAAAGAACAACGTGTATGCAGAATATATGTATCTATAATGGGGTGCATTAGTTTCGTGGACATGATAAAAATTCTCACATGACATGAAGCAACGAAATTTGCATGTATGTATCACATAATTGTCACATGAAAACAAATAGCATCTCATCAAATAGCAATCACAATTGCAGGTATCAGTGAAGTTCAGATAATCATAATCATGATGATAAACAACCACATATAAATTCTTATTGTTTAGTATCAAGTCAAGTGTTCTCACAGAGGATCTATGATCAAATTTCATGATAGTAGTACACTCAATGATATGATCATGTTTATTGTTCCCATTATGTAAAATGCAACTCAATTTGCAAATATAAGTGAAGTCCAAATTAGTAGCATATGCAATTATCAAGTTTTGTGGTAAACCAAACATATGTGCAAGATCATGCCCAGATTTAGGAAAATGTAAACATTCCATCCGAGGTAACACAATGTTCAATTCAGCAATTTTATCACAAGTAATGCATATAGAATCCACCATAAAAATTTCAGCCATGCTATAGTCACCAATTAGATTAAATGTAAAAACAGGAACATAGGTGCTAGAATTGACATATGAAATTTCAGAAATCCTATTCATAGCACATTGCACAGTAATTGAGTCATCTAACATGATGGAATACACAGTATTAATAGGTGGTATTTTAGCAAGTACTTCTTTATGTGTAATCAGTACCACATGCTCAAAATTCGAAATTATCAAGTTAGCACATGGTTCTGAAATATGTGTGTCATGCAAATCACAAGAATCATCTATCAAAGTAGAAGGCTCACAAATTTTCGAATTTGCATGTTGCAGCTCCAAAACAGCACCAATATCAATGGCATCATGCAAATCACAAGAATTAGCTAGCACATTAGTAGACTCACAACAATTTGTACTTGCAAGTGACAGCTCCAAATCAGCACCAATGGCAATGGCATCCTCCTCAGATATAGTAGGCACTGATTCATCTATCTCATGTGGTGATGCAGGTTGTACATTAGACGGCTCCCTTTCTTCAAAAGCAACCTGCATATCAGGACAAACAACACTAGAAGTAGAGAGTATTACATTAGCAGAAATATCCTCACATGTCCTATCATCTACTACGCTCATGTTGTCTTTTTCTCTCATACTCGCAAAGTGTATGCTCTCAACTTCATGTACGGTGGAATCACATAGCTCACTTTTTTCAACACTCTCTCTCAATTTGGCTATGTGGCTCTCATTATCACATGGGTTTTGATGCGCATTGTGGTCAAGATGACATATAATGGAAAGGTCACCATCCCTGATGACCTTGTACTTAGCGGACAAGCAGAATTCTTTTGTCCTCTCCTTGCGAAGAAGATGATATGCATGAAATTTGTCAGCTGGAGCACGCAGCAAAACACTCCGCTTCATGTTCCACTTGAAAGAAATTTTCTTCACATCACGACAAGGTTGAACTTGAAACTTTCGGCTCCATGGATTTCCCAAAAGAACATGACAAGAGTCAAGTGGCTGAGGAGATACATCACAGTGAACAACCTCAGTATGATCGCCGAAAGTAATAGGAACATCGGCTGTGTGGGAAATCAGCAAGGTGCCATATGAAGAACGCAAGAGGTATGGCACTGTACGAGCACTCATAGGAAGCTGCAATTTCTCTATAACCTCAATGCTGATTAAATTAAGATTAGAGGATCCATCAATGGTGGTGGCAGCACATCGCTCACCAATCAGCACACTATGGTGGAAAAGCCCATCACCCTGAAAAGTACCACTTTCTTCCTCCCAAAAAGTAGCACTACAAAATTTGCCATGGAGAAAGCGATATTTGCGGATCTCCATCATGTCCGTAATGTCATCTGCCATGATTAGTGCAGCAACAAATATGTATATATGGTGGAACTCTCACAACTCAGTCAAAACCAGCAAATAATGAGGTTAACTTACTGTTCCAAAATGAATAGCAATACTTACCACAAGTAAACAGCACTGCTATGGCTTGGTGTGAATAAAAGAATACCCAGGGATTTTAGCTAACGCAAGGCAAAACAGGGTATATAGTGGGGCTTGGTTTGGATACCTAACAACACCAATAACAAGTCCTATTTGCTGTTTGTGATGACAGAAAAGAACACCGAGGAAACTCACACCCAAAGTGGAGACAAATGTGGCAATGCAATTATATGGATGGAAATATTGCAATGCACTCGAAAGACACTAGCTATGCTCAAATATATCACAGGCACAAGATTGCTCAAAGGAAAGTGTCAATATAGTAGTGATGAATCAGCTCCAATAACAGTATAGCAAAGTATCTCAAGGCCTTTTTCTCTTTTCTCACTTCTGTTTTTCTCTTTTTCTATTTTCTGTTTTTCTCTTTTTTTTTTTTTTTTTACTTTTAAAACTGGCCAAACTAGCTAGGAGCAAAAAGAAACACAAAAGTATCAATGTGACACAAAGTATGTGATAAAGAGCAGCCTGGAGTGAGCAATAAGTAGCTATTCTTTTTGGGAAAGATACCTATATGTTGCTGTAGAATGGCTGTGGCTAAGTCTCACAAAGATAGGAAAAGAAAACCTAAAGAAAGTGGAAAAGAAAACTAAACCGAAAAAGAACTAGAGCTGAAAACACACCTCTCGGCAGGAAAGTCGTACCGCGGCAGAGAAACGAGCCGAAATTGCTGTCGCGGCAGCGCGCTGTGTGAGCGAACCGCGAAAAAGTCGAGCGCGCGGGCCGTTTTTCACGTACGGGGCGGACTCCGACTCCGGCTAGGGTACGGCGGCGGCAGAGAAACTTCGCGATTTTGGTGCCGCGGCAGGAAACCGAACACAACCCAAATTGAGTAGAACTTTGGATCGGAAAGGTCTTTTTGGATGGAAATTTGTGGACACGACAGGGAGGACTCCAAGAGCACCTAGAACCCTAAACCTAGACCGAAAACAAAGGACTCAAAAAAAAAGGAAAAGGAACACGAAAATCAACCACAAACAGCAACGAAAACTTGATAAAAGTGATGATCTAAGGCTATGGCTCGAACTAAACTTATTTTTTTGTGGCTTTTTCCTGGATAGGTAATGAAAACACGAACTAATCTACTAGATCACGATAGCTCACCGAGTTAACCTGTAAATCTGATACCAAGATGATAAGGGGTGGCCCGATCTTCTCGATGAACTCACACGATAACAAGGATCTGATAACTTGTGTCTCTCCACGAACTCTCCGGCTAATTCCTGATGCCAATTGCAGCAGCAACCAATCCCTTGGATATTCGTAAATCCACACACTTGCACGAGTAGCCACTGACTACTAGTGGTCCTGTATCAACTAATTCCCAGTGGAATAGCAGATAACACGCAAAACTTGCAGAGTAACAATTCCAGATGAATGCTTCAGCAATCAACAATGGAGTTCTAGGGTTTATGAATAAAGGTAGTCTACCCTAATAATTCGTGGCTCCTAGGTATTTAAGGGGGAGGGGGTGCGGCCAAGGCAGCCAATGCGCCCCCTAACCTATTCCTACTCGGTTGGGTGCAACCAAAACATTACAAACCGAGCCCAACATGGGTTCAGCCAATTGGACTCTATTTGGAAGCTGGCAGAAAACGATTCGTGACTTGTTTTGGTCACCACGCCTTGTACGAGTCGAATCTGTAGATGGGGCTGGATACATTGGAAAGCTCTTCGAATTTCCTTTCCGGATTGTGCTTCCTTGCTTTATTTGGAACCCGTATGAAGAATTCATGACTATTTCAAATTCGGGACTTCTGCCAGTCCGAACTGAAATATCATTTCCTTGATGTTGTTTTCCATGGCACCAACTTTGTTTTCCACGCCTCCTTCTTGTGCTCATTGCTTCCTCTCCTCCATCCATGTTTGTGTTATTAGTAAACCTAATCATACATAAATTCATAGGCTTAGGTAGTATAACATTCTCATAAACACAAACATTATTTATTACTAGGAAAGAATTCACCTTATAATGAATATCAGTGAGGCTCAATAATTCCTTCCAGCTCAAGCATGTATAATCATCATGTACGCCTATTATATCCTCATCAAAATGGCCGTTAGCTAAACTATCAGCGATTAATGGCCTCTCAAAAAACTTTCAACCATCTATGGCCCCTCCCTTAAAACGCCCCACTTAATGGCGTTTTGAGTGTCTCAGACACGCTGAAAATCTCAGAAAACTCCATCCATTTTGGCGTCTACAAAACTGAAAAACACAAAAAACGGTTGAAGAATTTTGAAAAAGCCAATTCATATGGCGTTTTTGCAATCTCAGAGCCTCTGAGATTGTAAAAACGCCACATCTAGTGGCGTATTCTGCGGAAAATCTCAGAGCCTCTGAGATTGCAAAAACACCATACTAATTGGCTTTTTCCAAATGACTTAGCAGTTTTTCTCGTTTTTCAGTTTTGTAGACGCCAAAATGGATGGCATTTTCTGAGATTTTTAGAAGCTCTGAGACACTCAAAACGCCTTTCAATACGGTGTTTTAGGCGAGGGGCCATAGATGGTTGAAAGTTTTTTGAGAGGCCATTAATCATTGATAGTTTAGCTAAGGGCCATTTAGGACAAAAGATACCACGAATACAAGGTGGACTACGATTTCTACGGCAATCTCCAGGTGCGGCCGGAAGACGAGGTCGAAGGCTTCACGGTGGCACCAGTCAGGTTGTACTAGTGAGGTGGCTTAACTTGCCAAGTGGAATAGCAGTAACGACGGGGTTGTCCGGAACGGCGAGATCGATTGGGTAAAAGAGGGGAAGGATATAGTTGTGAGAGAAAAACATAGGAGTTTTTCCACAATAACATCAATGCCACATGTCGGTACCACAACGGGTGTGGACGAATTCGCACCCACATTACAATTTTCTGGACCACTTAATTACGGATCGTAACTTGATGTACCAAAATGTACTCACATCCCAAGTTCTTGTACCTCCATTGTAATTTTCTCATTTTTGTAGCTTCTGCAGGTACAACAACTCTGCTGCCACCAATGGCAATGCTATTCTTCTTCTTTTTTGAAGGAGATGAGATCTATTCATCCGGTACTTCTTTTGATTTTGCCCACAGGAAAATGTAGAGTCCAACAATTACCGTCACTGTGCCGAGCAGGCTGCACATTCAGAAGAAAAACAATGTAATCATTTTTTTGTTCAACAATATGAATTAGAGAGACGTGTCCTTTTACTAAAATCAGAAAGGCGGCACTGTGAGAAGAAGCCAAAGACACAGACCTTCCTACTGTAATATCGTCCCCTATGAAGATGGAGTCCAACACAATCGTGAATACCACAGATAATGGGCTGAACATCGGAGGATATGCTGGGCCTCGCTTAGCAACTGCCCATGAGTTGAGACAATATTTCCCTGCCGTTGCAAGTGCCCCCTACACCAAGGAATTTCATGTCAATAGATCTCAGGTTTTAGTTTGGCTTTTTATTAGTGTTTGCAATATATGCTGACTAACCGAGTACAAGATTGTCACAAGGTTAAGATCCCATCCTAGCTTCCATGCATTCTTGTCTCGTCTCAATATTATTCCAATTATTGCTGTCTGAAATCCTCCAACCAAGCATGTCCCCATGGATGACCAATACTTGTATGGATACACCTTGAGAACCTTTGACTGCAACAACATGTTACAATTATTTCGTGCTCTGAATCGTACTACATAAATAATAGAATAATGCACTTGAAAGAAATTCAAGGATACCAGCAACATGTCACTGCATGATCGGTCACCTGAATCAGGTACCAGCAAGCAAATGTGAAGCTGCTGCCTACCAAGAATATTGTCCCTCTCAACTGATTGCTTGCAACCTCAGCCGTCCGCTGTTCCTTGTGATGGTGCTCCAGGATGGGTTCCCAGAGATGCAGCCTCTTGCCCTCGTAAAGGCTGATGAGCATCGTGCCTCCAACAGAGAGCAGAACGCCTACAATCTTTAGGGATCCAGCTATGCTCACGATTCTCAACGTCTCCATTCTAATATTTTCAGGCATACATATGTTGTGAAATATGGCAGAATATGGTTAATTGTTTTTTGCATTCTCTTACGAGTATCGATTAGTTGATATTGGGCATGGTAAATTAAACCTGAAGTTTGTCCTGAATACATGCATACTGAGATTAATTGGGTACCTGAAGACGAGCGAGAGAGTGAAGGTGAAAAGAGGAATTATGTTCAGAAAGATGACGGCGTAAGATGGCGTTGTATCACGCAGGCCGTAGTAGTATAGGCTCAATGGCACCACATACCTGCATACCATTATTTTTTGGGATTATTTATTTTGCTCTAGCATTTTATTCACCCAGTTAGCCATCCAGACAGCTTGAAAGTAACTATTTTTAAATTTAATTAAAGCTAATCTACAGCCAAGAACTATATACATATAGTTGACCTGAATAACAACTCTATTGTATGGCGGATGTGAAATATCGATACTTCATTTTCTGGCCAGGCATCGGAACTCAATACGTTCAACCAAAGCCTTTGCTTTGCTAAAGATACCTGTTCTAAACAAAGTTTGCGCAAGAGATCCTTTCTAAGAGATTCTTAACCTGCGCTAAAAATAACAACTCTAAGAGTACAAGAGGCATAATAGGATCAATTCTGGTTGTTATATTGACCCAAATGATATGACATCATAAGTAGGCACTGTTCTAGATTGGTTTGTTAATGCGACGATGGCGGCCTAGGACGGGTCTCTACATGTTCATTTGGTGTTAGGGAGTTGCACAAACTAGCAGCATAAGTAGGCACCGGTCTAGATTTGGCGGGTTTGAAGTCTCAGAGTCCGGTAGACCCCTCCTCACCAATGCATTGGCTCTTAGTATGCTATCTTAGACAGTGGTGTATGTAAAGGAGTAGATTGCACAAACACATATGACATATCTACTGAGACCGGTCAGATTTGGTTACCGAATGGAAAAAAAATCTCAGAGTCACCGGGATTCGTGGTTACCGGAAATTACCAGACGGGATTCTTAGAAAAAATAGCAAACTTAAAAAGTCCAAAAACAAAAATCAAACAAAAAAATTGGGACCAATCAAGAGCTCGGCCCAAATTCAAAAAATCCGAGATTTTTCGTCCGGTAACTTATTTACCACGGGGGACTGGGAATTCTGGTTCCGGCTCTCGGCCGCTAACCACGATATTTTGGCCGGTAAGCAGATCCCCATCCACTACAGGAATGGCGCTCTACGCCGACGGCCAGCGGCTACGCCGACGGCTTTTTGTTGGGGCCGTCGGCGTAGAGCCCGGATGCCAGCCTCCGACTTGGCCGTCGGTGTAGAAAAAACCCTCGGCGTATCCAGGCTACGTCAACGGCCACCCTCGGCGTAGGCCTCTCTACGCCGATGGCATTGCCCTCGGCATAGATATTTGGTCTATGCCGACGGCATTGCCCTCGGCATAGCTCTCTTTTGATCTATGGCTACTCACCGTTTTGATCATAACTTTTACATTTGAAGTCGGATTTTGATGTTCTTTAGCTCGTTTCGAAGAGCATAAGAGATATACAACAATGTTACCGAATTGAGTTTTTCAAATTATTTTATAAATATTATTTTTCATTTTCTAAATGTCAAAAACGACTTGTTTTGTGAAGCAAGTACACAAAATATGATGCAAAATGGCACCCATCCAATTTTCACACAAATTAGTCCATATTTAAATGATAATACAAAATATTAGGAATTTTCTCCCTTTCTACCAAATTTCACACTATTTAAATGACTTTATGCCGATTTTTTGAAAGTAATTCAAATTTGAACTACAAGTGTGTGATAGTTTGCTCTGAAATTTTTCCAAAAATCATTTTAAGGTACACAAGTAGTGATTATTTCATAAAACCATTCATAGTTTTGGAAAACCTGACTTCTTTTAACGGATAGCCTTGTTGACCATTTTGACCATGTTTTCGAATAACTCAAAAAAATAAAGAAAATCTCAAAAAAAGAAATCCTTTGGCATGAAGTCCTCTTATGTGTACTAGTTGACAAAAAAATTATAAACTTGATTTTTGTCAAACTTTACAAAAATCACTTCACAAAAAGGTCTATCATCTATAAACATATATGGGTTTCAAGTCAAACGACCAATATATGACCATTTTCGTGGCATAGTTTGTGATAATGTTCCCATATTTGGCACATATGTGTATCTTGGTATGGGCAACAATGTTACTGAACTGAGTTTTTTCAAATTATTTTTATAAATATCATTTTTTATTTTCTAAATGTCAAAAACGACTTGTTTTGTGAAGCAAGTACACAAAATATGATGCAAAATGGCACCCATCCAATTTTCACACAAATTAGTCCATATTTAAATGAT
The DNA here is from genome assembly GCA_012064385.1 of Puccinellia tenuiflora. Classification (NCBI taxonomy): domain Eukaryota; kingdom Viridiplantae; phylum Streptophyta; class Magnoliopsida; order Poales; family Poaceae; genus Puccinellia; species Puccinellia tenuiflora. Next base: position 2,194,217 of record QRDG01000507.1, read on the forward strand.
AATACAAAAATATTAGGAATTTTCTCCCTTTCTACCATATTTCGCACATTTAAATGACTTTATGCCGATTTTTCGAAAGTAATTCAAATTTGAACTACAAGTGTGTGATAATTTGCTCTAAAATTTTCCAAAAATCATTTTAAGGTACACAAGTAGTGATTATTTCATAGAACCATCCATAGTTTTGGAAAAACCGACTTCTTTCAACGGATAGCCTTGTTGACCATTTTGACCATGTTTTCGAATAACTCAAAGAAAATCTCAAAAAAAAAATCCTTTGGCACGGAGTCCTCTTATGTGTACTAGTTGACAGGAAAAATTATAAACTTGATTTTTGTCAAACTTTACAAAAAAAATCACTTCACAAAAAATGTCTATCATCTATAAACATATATGGGTTTCAAGTCAAACGACCAATATATGACCATTTTCATGGCATAGTTTGTGATAATGTTCCCATATTTGACACATATGTGTATCTTGGTATGGGCAACAATGTTACCAAACTGAGTTTTTTCAAATTATTTTTATAAATATCATTTTTCATTTTCTAAATGTCAAAAACGACTTGTTTTGTGAAGCAAGTACACAAAATATGATGCAAAATGGCACCCATCCAATTTTCACACAAATTAGTCCATATTTAAATGATAATACAAAAATATTAGGAATTTTCTCCCTTTCTACCAAATTTCGCACATTTAAATGACTTTATGCCGATTTTTTGAAAATAATTCAAATTTGAACTACAAGTGTGTGATAGTTTGCTCTGAAATTTTTCCAAAAATCATTTTAAGGTACACAAGTAGTGATTATTTCATAGAACCATCCATAGTTTTGGAAAACCTGACTTCTTTTAACGGATAGCCTTGTTGACCATTTTGACCATGTTTTCGAATAACTCAAAGAAAATAAAGAAAATCTCAAAAAAAAAAGGAATCCTTTGGCATGGAGTCCTCTTATGTGTACTAGTTGACAGGAAAAATTATAAACTTGAGTTTTGTCAAACTTTACAAAAAATCACTTCACAAAAAGGTCTATCATCTATAAACATATATGGGTTTCAAGTCAAACGACCAATATATGACCATTTTCATGGCATAGTTTGTGATAATGTTCCCATATTTGGCACATATGTGTATCTTGGTATGGGCAACAATGTTACCGAACTGAGTTTTTTCAAATTATTTTTATAAATATCATTTTTCATTTTCTAAATGTCAAAAACGACTTGTTTTGTGAAGCAAGTACACAAAATATGATGCAAAATGGCACCCATCCAATTTTCACACAAATTAGTCCATATTTAAATGATAATACAAAAATATTAGGAATTTTCTCCCTTTTTACCAAATTTCGCACATTTAAATGACTTTATGCCGATTTTTCGAAAGTAATTCAAATTTGAACTACAAGTGTGTGATAGTTTGCTCTGAAATTTTTCTAAAAATCATTTTAAGGTACATAAGTAGTGATTATTTCATAGAACTATTCATAGTTTTGGAAAACTCGACTTCTTTCAACGGATAGCCTTGTTGACCATTTTGACCATGTTTTCGGAGTTAAACGACCAAGATATAACCATTTTCGTGGAATAGTTTGTGATAATATGCCCATATTTGGCACATATGTGTATCTTGTTATGTGCAACAATGTTACCGAACTGAGGTTTTTCAAATTATTTGTATATATATCATTTTTCATTTTCTAGATGTCAAAAACGACTTTTTTTCTGAAGCAAGTACACAAAATATGATGCAAAAGATGATATGGATGTAATATTTGAATTCCTCTCATTTTTCTAATCGACTTAGATATTTTATTTGTCAAATTTCGATTTACGGATTTAAAGATACGAATTATTCCATATTGAATGTAAATAGGAAAAAATAAAGTAAAATTCATTTTATTGTTATTTATTTAAAAAGTATTATTACATAATCATTGTTATTTATTCAAATAGATTTTTAAAATTTATACTTTAAAAAAATGTAACATCATGATGCAGGAGTTAATATGATTGATAGGATAATAATATCAGTAAGTCCTAACATCTCATTTGGTAGCTAATGTGCAAGGAATATAAAGGTTAAGCATGCTGGGGCTGGAGCAATTTAAGGATAGGTGACCCTGTAGGAAGTTTGATCAGGGTAAGTACTTTGACCTGAGATTAAGTGTGAAATTATAGATTAAGTGTGTGTCTAAGTAAGAAAATTCGAAAAAGAATTTAAAAATAATAAAAAGTTAATTTTATTTTGAAAAAAAGAAATTTAAAAAATTGGAAAAAATATGCCGACGGCTTTTAATACGCCGACAGCAAATATGTCTACGCCGAAGCCATATTACGCCGATGGACGTACGCCGAGGGCAGCCGTCGGCGTAACTTGTGCCGACGGCCTTTCTTCCTATGCCGACGACTTAAAGCCGTCGGCGTACCGTCTGTTTCCCTAGTGATCGGTTGTAGCAAAAAATCCGACTATGGAGCTATTTGGGACGGCTGGTGGGTCCAGCAGCTGTAGCTGGCTAATGTGTGGGCCATTCATCGACCATCTAATGCTAGATCAGTGTGGTTAATTGATCGACGCTCTGATTATAGCGATGTCAGTGGCGGATCTAGGTTCATAATGTTTGGGGTGCCACAGTTTATTTGAACAACACAATTTCAATATATGGGTTCAAATTTTGTGAATATTACACTACAAATAGTATAATTTGGTCTAAATATCTTCAAAATTTCAACAAATAGTGTTAAAATATGCTTTAAACTATTGTAAAACTAGTGTTATCTAAATTGTGTAAACTATTTTCCATTTTTTGAGGGCACCCATGGCACCCCCACTAGATACGCCCCTGGCGATGTGGTGATGGTTTGGGTCGACATGGTGCGGGTTAGGGGTGGGGGGATATCGTTCAGGTGGGTGTAAGGGTAACCGGTAGAGCCTTGTAAAAGATGATGAAGTTACCCGATGAATGCATTGAGGAAGATCCATCCCGTGGCGTGCCAACCCATCTCCCTCCACTTGTCCCTATACAAAACGAAATTACATAACAACTAGCTAGTTAAATGATTTGAGAGAATTCTTTCGATGATGGTTCGACCGGCTAACTTTGATTGTCAGGGACATGCATGCCAGGTATATATCTTGTTCATATATAATTCCATCGGCTGCTAATGATTTTGGAGAGATATTCCATCAATAAATAACATTTTGTAACGAGGTCATATGATCAGCCGAACTGTTTCCAAATTTTTGTTTGAAAGCTAGGATAAGAGCAGCAGCTAGATATATATAAGCACGCGATCAATCGAACACGTTATCGTTACCTCTCGAAGAGGAGCGCCAAGGGGAGGATGAAGGCGGCGCCGAAGAGGCTTCGGTAGGCGAGGAGCGCGAAGATGAACATGCCGCCGCCGATGGAGACCTTGGACAGCAGAATCATCCCCGTAATGAATATCTGAACCAGCACCATCGACGCCGGCGTCTTCCACCCCGACGTCTTCTTCTCCGGCGCGTCCGCGTTGATGTCCATCGGCCGGGGACAGTGCTAGCTAGCTAGCTACCTTGTTAGTTCGTACCGTGTAACTAGATCGATGCTCTCTCTGTCGGTCGGGGAAGGTGTCACGGGGGAAGGGAGAGGAGAGGAAACGAAACGAAACCGAAGTGAATTTTGCCCGGGTGTTTCCCTGATATACGCATCGGCGCGTGTCTGTTGTAACAACCTCACGGCATGCATGATGCATGGGTCTCATGCAGGTGCAGTGTACGTGCACCGGACCGGCACGTCTGTTTAATTACCATCGGTTTAGATTTCTCCGATGGGCCGTCCCCGCAATCGCCGCAATGTCGCGCCGCCCTCCGCCGTAGATAAACAGGTTTCAGTTTCGAGCCTTTTCGCTCGAACTATGGACGATCATCTTTCTTCGACATGTTTTCTGGTTGGTTTGGTCGATCGTCACGGTCCGGTACTCCCACAACCAGACTTAGAAAATGCATCCATGGTGTTTTACCAGGTGCTTTTCATTTTTTTCGATCTTACAATTGCAAAGATACATAGTAGCATACATCCGGACTCTGCATAACCACGTGCTTTTCATCGTAGTAAAAAGGATTGACAGCAGAGAGTACACATCGGCAGTGGATCGGCGGGTTGATGAATGATGACTCTATGAACGAGCGCCTTTGTACCCCGCTTTCAGATTTAGAGATCGAAAAGGCTCTGTTTATGATGCACCCGAAAAAACAGTTTGTACCCCGGTTTCTCATCGGTGCATCTGAATGGTATACCGGGAAACAATTCCTATGCAAAAGAGGTGTAAGACAAGGAGATCCACTCTCTCCTTTGATCTTTGTTCTGGCTGATGATTTGCTTCAAACTGTTTTTAACCAGGCTATGGAAAATTAATTGATCTTGCCTCCCATTCATTCACAAGCCTGTCCAGATTTTCCTATAGTGCAATACGATGATGACACTCTCCTGATTATGCAAGGATGCAACTCTCAGCTCCTACACGCCAAAAGTCTGCTCCGATACTTTGCTGCTTATACATGCCTGAAAGTGAATTACAGCAATCCAACATTATCCCAATAAATATTTCACAAGAAAGAATTCAGTCATTTTCGGTCACCTTAGGATGCAATGTGGGAACCCTGCCTTTTTCATACCTGGGTATGCCTCTGTCCCTCACTAAACCGAAAGTCTCAGACTTCATGATAATCCTGCAAAGAATTAGTTCAAGACTTGCAGGCTGCTCAACATTCCTCTCTTTCGGTTAAAAGTTGGTGTTGATTATGCAAGGATGCAACTCTCAGTTTTTACAAGCCCTCCCATCTTCTTCCTCTGCACACTTCCTTTTCCAGTCACTGTATTACAACAGATCAACAAATACCTGAGACATTGTTTCTGGAGAAAATATGGAATGGAAGACAGAAGAACTGATTTAATTGCATGGGAGAAGGTTTGTAAACCGAAAGAACAAGGAGGTCTAGGTGTTATGGATTTATTCATCCAAAACAAAGCCCTGCTTCTCAAACATCTCCACAAATTCTTCAACTGTCATGATGTTCCTTGGGTCAACTTTGTTTATGAGCAATACTACACAAACAGAGCTGTTGACTGCAGGCCAGTTGGTTCCTTCTGGTGGAAGTGCATGATTAAGCTTATGCCTACATATAAAAGCATGGCTGTTTGTAACGTGAGAAGAGGCAATACCGCCATGGTTTGGACAGATACATGGAACTCTCATATTCCCTGTGAGAAGTACCCGGAAGGCCGAAACTACAATCATTCAGGATTAAAGAGAATCAGTCAATTTTGGAGTTCCTAAATAATTCTGATTTGACGAATCACTTTCATCTGCCTCTTTCTGTTGAAGCATTCCAGCAACTGCAAATGTTTCAGAATGACTTGGATTATGTACACATTTCGACTGAACCTGATGTTTGGACATATACTTGGAACTCTGAAAATTTTACCTCAGCTAAAGCATACAAAATTCTGAAAGCTGGGCCTACGGCGCACATCATCTTCAAGCAACTTTGGAAATCCTCCACCATCCTCAGATACAAAGTTTTCTTCTGGCTCATGCTACACGATAGGATAAACACAAGAAACCTTCTTTCTCGGAAATCTTTTCATCTGCCAAGCTACAATTGTGTTCTTTGTCAACACCCAATGGAAGAAACTGCTCTGCACCTTTTCTTCGACTGCTCTTTTTCTTTGAGTTGCTGGGACACCATTGTTCCTTCTAAGAAGAGAGGCATTTCTGTGATTGATGAATGTTGTCTGGCTAGTGACGTGTGTAGCGCCCCGACCCCGGAATTATACAGAGAGGCTATGTATTCGGCACAACCATCAAGGTATAAAACAAAGATCGAGACTTGTGGAACAAACCGGCACATTGCATGACTCTACGACTCAAGATATAAAGCAACTCATATAACGAGAAGAATACAAATAATACACATCAAAAGGTCACAGACCATCAATTCAACAATCGGGAGCGGGTAGTGTTGTCTAACAACAAGAAACAAATATATGGCCTAAGAGGCCTACAAAAAACATCACCCAAGCCAGCTTGTTCCACGGTCCCAAGCTGCCACCTGGGAACCCCAGACTAGTAGTCGACGTCAACGAAGAACCCACCTAGTTGCTCTGTGTCGTCCTCCTCTGAAATACAAAATCATAGAGCCAGCAAAGAGAGACTGAGTACGATGTACTCGCAAGTTTAGTAGGGCGATATAGGCCCAATGACTGACGGAGGCTCTAAAGCTGTTTATGTAGTTCTTTTGCACAAAGCTAGTTTTAGATAAACTGAAACATAAATGACACATGGCATTCGTCTACTCAGAATACTTTTCAAAAGGGGTAAGACAGAGTAACATTTGTCATCATTGGTTCTCGACGAACCCTTTTATAACCAACCACACTCATCTCCACCAAGGCACCCCCTCGAATCACCCTCGAAGAAATGAACCTTTGTCACACGTTTATTATGCAACCTTTAGCTGCCATATCAATTAGGTTAAGATTCTCTATGATCTTATCGTCTATTCCCAAGCTGTCCATAACCGTGGACACGGCTTTTCGAAAAGATTAACCCTGCAGGGGTGTACTATTTTACCCATTGGTACCGTCCGGCTCACCTAGTTGGCCCTCTTCCGGGGAAGACCGGCGAGCGGGCGCGGTTAGACCTTTACAAAGCATGAGGCTTACTCAAGGACCATCAGTGGCGGAAGGACAGGTTCAGCGCTCCCAGCGCCCTGCCCCACCGTCACATCCTAAACACCACCATCCTCATCAATTCTTTTTCCGCTCACACACACGGCAAATGGAAAACTCGAACTAGAGGACCCTTGACAAGCCCCTCACAAATTATTCGGTCAGTAAGGCGCCCATACACCCACCAATGGCAGCACGCTCGTCTTGGTTCAAGAGGTAAAGAACTCGCACCTAGGGGCTAGAGTGAGGCAAAACACCATCCCCGATGGCAACTCACCCAAGCCGTCTTAGCATTTTAAGTAAGCATCACATTTATCCACCATACCCGAATCATTCCATCAACACCAATAAATATGGAATTCAACACGGACATAACTAGTATTTCAACTAAGCATTTCTAAGCATGGCTAAGCATATCTCCAATAATTATATTTGTATCCGGTCAACACATCAACACTAGGGTTCATAGGTACGGATACATTTGATTGGCTCGGGGAAAACATGCAATCATAGGATTCTCTATATTTGATAAAAGAACATTAGAATCCCGTGCAATATTATGGTGGATAAAATAAGTTGATAAAAACATAGGATGCTAGAATGCCAAGAAGGTTAGGTTATCTCTTGCCTTGCTGCCCGGACGTGTAGTACGGCTCGTCGGAGAGACCCTCGACTCCGAAATCTATCGATACCCAGAAGAAATACAAAACACACATAAATCACAAGAACACAAGGTGCAATGCTCAATCACATGATGACATGCCAATTTGATGCAAAGATTCCATTATATAACTTAAGGGCACAATTAAATGGGGAGCCAAATAATTAGGGAAATTATTTGGAAGCAACCCCACATTTAGCTTAGTGAACACGTTCTTCATAAATTATTGAATTATTCGCGAAGTGGCTCAAGATGCATGAACATGACATGAAAAGGGTAGGGTTTGTCATTCGGATCATTTTGGTAATTTATTGTAATTTTCGGAGCACCGATGAATAAATAGCAATTTAATTACTTATTTGGATTTATATCCTTTATCCAATTCAAGATTAATAACAAAGTCCAAATTCTTGTCATGAGATGATATTAACATGATCAGAAAGCATTCAACATGTTGATCAAATTGGTATAACATTTGCAAGATTTAACGAAAAGAAGTTAAATTACGAAGTGCACAGATTTTACTGTTGGTTCGGAATTCATCCGGATTGGTCCGGAATATTCCGGATGGTCCGGAATAATCCGGGCTCATTCCGAGCCAAATCCGAGGTGACCTCCAAAACTTTCTGTTAGGGTTTCGGAATTCGTCCGGAAATGTCCGGAAAAATCCGGTCGACCCGGAATCGATCCGGAATAATCCGGGCGATTCCGGACGGCTCGATCCTGGGCAGAAAAACGACGGCGGCGGCGGTTGTGCAATCTCAAGCACGAACGAGAGGGAGAGGGAAGGGGAAAAGAAGCAAAAAGACGCGGGCCTCACCCGTGAGCTCGTTGGTGTGGTCGATACGGAGAGGGGTGGGTCGACGGCGACCGAATCGGCTCCGGTGCGGCGGCAAAGGTCGACGAGGCCGAGGACGCACACGACGGTACTGGCCCTCCCGGCTCGATTCCTCCGGTGGGGAGGGAGAGGAGGTCTAGGCGGAGGAGTTGGCGGCGGCCGTTCGTCCCGGGGAGCTTCAACGGCGGCGAATCAACGGCGATAGCGGCGGCACTATGGCGGGCGGTGAGAGGAGCGAGAGCCTTCTCTCGATCCGGAAAAAAGAGGAGGGGCGAGGAGGAGAGAGGAGTGCGGGGCAGGTGAGTACGGTCACGGGCTTCCTAGCCCTCCAATTGCCACGGCGGCGTGCGGCATGGCGCGGAGGAGGTGGCGGCATGGCGCCAGTGCGCCCTGTCGCCACTGTGCACCATCCGGAATTTTCCGGAAAGGTCCGGAAAATTCCGACTGGTCCGGAAAATTCCGGGTCATTCCGGACGGCTAGAAAAAGGCAGAAAGGCTAGATTTTGAAAAGGGGCACCAAAACAATTCCAGAAAATATGCAAAAATTCTGGGAGTTCCTCCACAAGATAAACAACTCACCATAAATTTATCTAGGCCTTTGAACAAGGTGGCATGGCTCACAAATATAGACAAAAGCTTTGAGCCACATTTTAGGGCCTAAGAAAGTTGGAAACAATTGGAACCCATCCATTTGGTTCTTGTGCATTAAGGTGAACTTGGGAAACTTGTTGAACCATATGGTCACCTGTCAGGTTAGGGGTTGCACCATAGTTGCATTTCAAGGAGCAAGGTTTTGGGAAGGGTTGGCTTCCCTCTTTTTATTGTTTCCCATTTGGTTACTTGTTAACATTACCAATTTAGAGATATGCCATGATGCAAACAAAAATGCAAAAAGTGGAAAAATTCTTCGTATTTTTCATTACCAAGTTAGGGCTGTTACAACTCTACCCCCCTTACAAGAATCTCGTCCCGAGATTCTAGGCTTGAGTGAAGAAGGCGGGGTATTCCTGACGAAGACTAGTTTCTCGCTCCCATGTGGCTTCTTCCTCGGAATGGTTAGACCATTGGACCTTGAGAAACTTGATGGACTTGTTGCGGGTTTTCCTCTCCGCTTCATCCAAGATGCGGATAGGATGCTCGCGATAGGTCAGATCCTCCTGAATGTCCAATGCCTCATGATCAACCCCACGGATGGGATCCTTGAAGCAACGACGGAGTTGGGAAACATGGAACACATCATGGACATCCGGGAAATTTGAGGGCAACTCAAGTTGATAGGAGAGATCTCCTCGCTTGGCTATGATGGTGAAAGGGCCAACAAAGCGAGGTGCTAATTTGCCCTTGATTCCGAAGCGACGAACGCCTCGGAGAGGAGAGACTCGAAGATAGGCCTTGTCACCAATTTCATAGTGGACCTCTTGATGGTGCTTGTCATAATAGCTTTTCTAACGAGATTGAGCAGCCTTGAGATTTTCTCGAATGACACGGACCTTCTCTTCGGCTTCATTGATCACATCAGGACCGAAGAGTGACCTTTCTCCAGTTTCAGACCAATTGAGAGGAGTCCGGCATTTTCTCCCATATAGAACCTCAAAGGGAGCCATTTGCAAACTGGCTTGATAGCTATTGTTGTAGGAGAACTCGGCGAGAGGGAGGTACTTTTCCCAACTCTTGCCGAAGGAGATGACACAAGCCCGTAGCATATCCTCAAGAACTTGATTTACTCTTTCCGTTTGGCCATCGGTTTGAGGATGATAGGCGGTGCTGAAGTTGAGACGAGTCCCCAGAGCCGTTTGGAAACTTTGCCAAAACTTGGACACAAATAAGCTTCCACGGTCAGAGATGATCCGCAGAGGGACCCCGTGCAAAGGGACAATCCGGGCCATATACAAGTCGGCAAGTTGGCTTGCTCGAATATCATCACGAACCGGAAGGAAATGGGCAACCTTTGACAACCGGTCGATGATGACCCAAATAGCATTGTTGCCCTTTTGTGACCTTGGAAAACCGGTGATGAAATCCATACCAACTTCATCCCATTTCCACTCGGGAATGGCTATGGGGCGAAGGGTGCCGGCTGGCCTTTGATGTTCCGCCTTCACTCGGCGACAGACGTCGCATTCCGCAACATACTCGGCGATCTCGCGCTTCATGCAAGACCACCAGAATTGAGGGCGAAGGTCTTGATACATTTTTGTGCTACCCAGATGAATAGAGATGGGTGACTCATGAGCTTCAGAAAGGATCAACTCCCTCATATTTCCACTCTTGGGCACCACTAGGCGGTCACCGAAATAGACCACACCCTTGTCATCCACCAAGAAATAGGCCGCCTTCCCATTAGCTATCTTTTCTTTGATCTCGAGGATTTCAGCGTCATTTTGCTAGGCGGCCTTGATATCATCCTCGAGAGTGGATTTGATCTCAAGGTTAGCTAGAAAACCCGAAGGAACAATTTCCAGATTCAATTTATCAAATTCCTCGTGGAGAGCCGGTTGCGCCTTTTCAACCATCACGGTATTGCAATAGACTTTGCGGCTCAGAGCATCTGCCACGACATTTGCCTTGCCGGGCTGATAATTGAGAGTCACATCATAGTCTTTTATCAATTCCAGCCATCTCCTCTGCCTCAAATTCAGATCCGGCTGGGTGAATAGGTACTTTAGACTTTGATGGTCGGAGTAGATCTCACAACGGTTGCCCAAGAGGTAGGGCCTCCATTGCTTCAGAGCATGTACCACGGCGGCAAGCTCCAAATCATGAGTTGGATAATTTTGCTCGTGTGGCTTGAGTTGACGGGAAGCATAAGCGACCACATGGCCCTCTTGCATCAAGACACATCCCAAGCCTTGGAGAGATGCATCGCAATAGACGACAAAGTCCTTGTCGGTGTCGGGAAGGACAAGTACCGGAGTGGTAGTGAGCTTGACCTTGAGGGTTTGGAAACTCTCTTCAGCCTTGTCTGACCACACAAATTGTTTGCCTTTCTTGAGTAGTTCGGTCATCGCCTTGGCTATTTTGGAGAAGCCCTCAATGAATCGACGGTAATAACCTGCCAATCCAAGGAAGCTTCGGATATCTTTGACGGATTTGGGAGTTGGCCAATCCAGGATTGCCTGAATCTTGTCTGGTATCACCGCTACTCCGACAGCTGACACCACATGACCGAGAAAGATGAGCTCCTTCAGCCAAAACTCACATTTAGAGAACTTGGCATATAGACGGTGGTCTCGAAGCTTGGTCAAAAAAAGTCGGAGATGCTCAGCATGCTCGTCTTCGGTCTTGGAGTACACAAGGATGTCATCGATGTAAATGATGACGAACTTGTCGAGGTACTCGTGGAAGATGGAGTTCATTAGCCTCATAAATGTAGCCGGAGCATTAGTGAGGCCGAAGGACATGACGGTGTACTCATATAACCCATAGCGGGTAGTGAAGGCCGTCTTCGGAATATCCTCCTTTCAGATTTTTATTTGATGGTAGCCTGACCTCAAATCCATCTTGGAGAATACCGTGGCACCAGCCAGTTGATCGAACAAGTCGGTTATTCTAGGAATTGGATACTTGTTCTTTATGGTCACCGCATTAAGAGGGCGGTAGTCAACGACCAGTCGAGGAACATTTGTATCCCTCTTCTTGACAAAGATGACCGGGCAGCCCCAAGGTGAGCTACTCGGCTGGATGAAATCTTTTTCCAGCAGCTCATCAAGTTGCTTCTTCAATTCAACTAGCTCTTCCGTTGGCATACGGTAGGGCGTCTTGGAAACTGGGGCGGTTCCCGGAACCAACTCAATCACAAACTCCACACTACGATCGGGTGGCATGCCGGGCAATTCCTCCGGAAAGACATCGGGGAAATCACACACCACAGCGACTTCAGACATATCAGGCAGGGTGATTCCTTCCAGGAAATAAAGACTGATCTCCGGCGAGAGAGGAGTAGCCGCGGAAGGAGTTGCAGAAGTTGGGGACCAGTAACGCACTTCCCCATACCTTGGGTGGAACACGGTGACAGTCTTGGCAGCACAATCCAGGTTGGCCTGATATTTTACTAGCCAATCCATGCCTAGAATAACATCGATACCCTCTGACCTCAGGGCTATCAATGAGAACGGAAAAGGGACTGACCCTACGGCTATTTGAACATCGGGAGATATCCAATTGGTACGCCAACTAGAGCCTGGGGTCTTGACCACTAACGGGGAATCCATCATTGCAAACGGTATTTGATGGTTGTGTGCATATGATATGGATATGAACGAATGCGAAGCTCCAGAATCAAATAATACTGAAGCTGGATATGTATTGATTCGAAGCGTACCCATGAGAACTCCGGGGTCCTCCTCAATGCCTTCAGCCGAGACGTGGTTCAGGCGGCCACGGCTGACGGTGGTAGCCTTGGCGGCTGGGGTAGAGGGTGCTGGTGCAGGTGCTGAGGGAGCCGGTGCCTTCTGGGGACACTCCCTGGAGTAGTGCCCCGGCTGGCCACAAGCGAAGCAAGTGAGCCCCGGTGGTGCAGGTAGTCGAGGTCGAAAACCGCCTCCAGCCGCACCCAAGGTCGAAGTAGCTGGGCGAGGCGGAGGTGGCAGGTACCCGGTGGGCTTCGGCGCGAAGGGCGCCTTTGGCACGGCGCTGAAAGGCACGAATACCTTGCGCTTCTTGCCCTCCGAGGAGGAGGAGCTCTGGTGATCGGTGGAAGCGGGCCTCTTAGAAGCCTCTAGCTCCTTCCTACCCTGCTCCATGGTGAGGGCCTGGTTGTAGAGCTCTTGGTAGGAGGTGAACTTGAAGGGTAGGAGCTCATATCGGAGACGAGGTGCGAGCCCCTTGCGGAAGAGGTATTGCTTGTCCTCATCATTCGTCACGTCCCGAGGGGCGTAACGGGAGAGGTGGTTGAACTCCCGTCCATAGGACTGGACGTCCATGCGTCCCTGGGTTAGGTCCAGGAACTCCCGCCTCTTGAGCTCGAGGATGGGCTTGGGGATGTACGCCGCACGGAAAGCGGCGCGGAACTCCTCCCAAGTGACAACATGGCCCGCGGCGACCATTGCCACGTGGCTCTCCCACCAAGAGCTGGCGGCTCCTTCCAGCAGGTAGGTGGCAAAGTTGACATGTTCTGCCGCCGGAACGTGAAGAGCGGCAAACTTGCGCTCTATAGCCCGAAGCCAATCATCCGCATCAAGCGGCTCCTTAGCCTCGGAGAAAGTGGGAGGTTGGGGCCGCAAGAACTGGTTGAGGGTGGTGCAGTCCGTGTTCCTCCTGGCCCCCTGCTGGACCAGCTGCTCGAGCAGAAGCTCGTTGCGCAGGCGGTTTTGTTCGATTGCCATCATAACCTCCGCCATTGAGGGTGGCGGTGGTGGATCAGGGTTGCTATGTTCCCCACGACGGGTAGGAGCCATTCTGAAGAATTGGAACAACGACAAGTTAGTAACCAATTCTGACAGATAAGATAGATCATTGGTTGCTCCCAGATATAGATATTTAAGAAGCAATAAACACCAAAGACAGATTTAGTCAACCACGGTGACATCACGTCATCGTGGCGATATCAAACGGATATAACGGACTCAAGGCATAACTGGACGGTAAGAACCCAAACCCCGAGAACCTAAACATCGACACCAAGCATAAACAAATAGAGGTAAGAATCAGAGTAGAGCGAGTTGGACGAGAAGTAAAAAGAATCCTAAGAAGGTTTTCACAACTCATTTTTAGGTTATAAATAATTTTCACTAGACTCGACTTCGACCAAAAGAAAGGGTTTCCTACAGGCAGTCCTGCTCTGATACCAACTTGTAGCGCCCCGACCCCGGAATTATACAGAGAGGCTATGTATTCGGCACAACCATCAAGGTATAAAACAAAGATCGAGACTTGTGGAACAAACCGGCACATTGCATGACTCTATGACTCAAGATATAAAGCAACTCATATAACGAGAAGAATACAAATAATACACATCAAAAGGTCACAGACCATCAATTCAACAAGCGGAAGCGGGTAGTGTTGTCTAACAACAAGAATTAAATATATGGCCTAAGAGGCCTACAAAAAACATCACCCAAGCCAGCTTGTTCCACGGTCCCAAGCTGCCACCTGGGAACCCCAGACTAGTAGTCGACGTCAACGAAGAACCCACCTAGTTGCTCTGTGTCGTCCTCCTCTGAAATACAAAATCATAGAGGCAGCAAAGAGAGACTGAGTACGATGTACTCGCAAGTTTAGTAGGGCGATATAGGCCCAATGACTGACGGAGGCTCTAAAGCTGTTTATGTAGTTCTTTTGCACAAAGCTAGTTTTAGATAAACTGAAACATAAATGACACATGGCATTCGTCTACTCAGAATACTTTTCAAAAGGGGTAAGAGAGTAACATTTGTCATCATTGGTTCTCATCGAACCCTTTTGTAACCAACCACACTCATCTCCACCAAGGCACCCCCTCGAATCACCCTCGAGGAAGTGAACCTTTATCACACGTTGGTTATGCAACCTTTAGCTGCCATATCAATTAGGTTAAGATTCTCTATGATCTTATCGTCTATTCCCAAGCAGTCCATAACCGTGGACACGGCTTTTCGAAAAGATTAACCCTGCAGGGGTGTACTATTTTACCCATTGGTACCGTCCGGCTCACCTAGTTGGCCCTCTTCCGGGGAAGACCGGCGAGCGGGCGCGGTTAGACCTTTACAAAGCATGAGGCTTACTCAAGGACCATCAGTGGCGGAAGGACAGGTTCAGCGCTCCCAGCGCCCTGCCCCACCGTCACATCCTAAACACCACCATCCTCATCAATTCTTTTTCCGCTCACACACACGGCAAATGGAAAACTCGAACTAGAGGACCCTTGGCAAGCCCCTCACAAATTATTCGGTCAGTAAGGCGCCCATACACCCACCAATGGCAGCACGCTCGTCTTGGTTCAAGAGGTAAAGAACTCGCACCTAGGGGCTAGAGTGAGGCAAAACACCATCCCCGATGGCAACTCACCCAAGCCGTCTTAGCATTTTAAGTAAGCATCATATTTATCCACCATGCCCGAATCATTCCATCAACACCAATAAATATGGAATTCAACACGGACATAACTAGTATTTCAACTAAGCATTTCTAAGCATGGCTAAGCATATCTCCAATAATTATATTTGTATCCGGCCAACACATCAACACTAGGGTTCATAGGTAGGGATACATTTGATTGGCTCGGGGAAAACATGCAATCATAGGATTCTCTATATTTGATCAAAGAACATTAGAATCCCGTGCAATATTATGGTGGATAAAATAAGTTGATAAAAACATAGGATGCTAGAATGCCAAGAAGGTTAGGTTATCTCTTGCCTTGCTGCCCGGACATGTAGTACGGCTCGTCGGAGAGACCCTCGACTCCGGAATCTATCGATACCCAGAAGAAATACAAAACACACATAAATCACAAGAACACAAGGTGCAATGCTCAATCACATGATGACATGCCAATTTGATGCAAAGATTCCATTATATAACTTAAGGGCACAATTAAATGGGGAGCCAAATAATTAGGGAAATTATTTGGAAGCAACCCCACATTTAGCTTAGTGAACACGTTCTTCATAAATTATTGAATTATTCGCGAAGTGGCTCAAGATGCATGAACATGACATGAAAAGGGTAGGGTTTGTCATTCGGATCATTTCGGTAATTTATTTGTAATTTTCGGAGCACCGATGAATAAATAGCAATTTAATTACTTATTTGGATTTATATCCTTTATCCAATTCAAGATTAATAACAAAGTCCAAATTCTTGTCATGAGATGATATTAACATGATCAGAAAGCATTCAACATGTTGATCAAATTGGTATAACATTTGCAAGATTTAACGAAAAGAAGTTAAATTACGAAGTGCACAGATTTTACTGTTGGTTCGGAATTCATCCGGATTGGTCCGGAATATTCCGGATGGTCCGGAATAATCCGGGCTCATTCCGAGCCAAATCCGAGGTGACCTCCAAAACTTTCTGTTAGGGTTTCGGAATTCGTTCGGAAATGTCCGGAAAAATCCGGTCGACCCGGAATTGATCCGGAATAATCCGGGTGATTCCGGTCGGCTCGATCCTGGGCAGAAAAACGACGGCGGCGGCGGTTGTGCAATCTCAAGCACGAACGAGAGGGAGAGGGAAGGGGAAAAGAAGCAAAAAGACGCGGGCCTCACCCGTGAGCTCGTTGGTGTGGTCGATACGGAGAGGGGTGGGTCGACGGCGACCGAATCGGCTCCGGTGCGGCGGCAAAGGTCGACGAGGCCGAGGACGCACACGACGGTACTGGCCCTCCCGGCTCGATTCCTCCGGTGGGGAGGGAGAGGAGGTCTAGGCGGAGGAGTTGGCGGCGGCCGTTCGTCCCGGGGAGCTTCAACGGCGGCGAATCAACGGCGATAGCGGCGGCACTATGGCGGGCGGTGAGAGGAGCGAGAGCCTTCTCTCGATCCGGAAAAAGAGGAGGGGCGAGGAGGAGAGAGGAGTGCGGGGCAGGTGAGTACGGTCACGGGCTTCCTAGCCCTCCAATTGCCACGGCGGCGTGCGGCATGGGCGCGGAGGAGGTGGCGGCATGGCGCCAGTGCGCCCTGTCGCCACTGTGCACCATCCGGAATTTTCCGGAAAGGTCCGGAAAATTCCGACTGGTCCGGAAAATTCCGGGTCATTCCGGACGGCTAGAAAAAGGCAGAAAGGCTAGATTTTGAAAAGGGGCACCAAAACAATTCCAGAAAATATGCAAAAATTCTGGGAGTTCCTCCACAAGATAAACAACTCACCATAAATTTATCTAGGCCTTTGAACAAGGTGGCATGGCTCACAAATATAGACAAAAGCTTTGAGCCACATTTTAGGGCCTAAGAAAGTTGGAAACAATTGGAACCCATCCATTTGGTTCTTGTGCATTAAGGTGAACTTGGGAAACTTGTTGAACCATATGGTCACCTGTCAGGTTAGGGGTTGCACCATAGTTGCATTTCAAGGAGCAAGGTTTTGGGAAGGGTTGGCTTCCCTCTTTTTATTGTTTCCCATTTGGTTACTTGTTAACATTACCAATTTAGAGATATGCCATGATGCAAACAAAAATGCAAAAAGTGGAAAAATTCTTCGTATTTTTCATTACCAAGTTAGGGCTGTTACAACGTGCTCCCAAAAAAGATCTCTCTAGACATCATTATCATGGGATGTTGTAATATATGGAAGCAGAGGAACGATAAAATCTTTAATAACATCCAGCCGAGTCTGCTGTCCTGGAAGATTCAGCTTAGAAAAGATCTTTCCATTCTGAAACATCGTATCAAGAATAAATACTTACAGGTTTTAGGTGACTGGATTGATTCTGTCCTTTCGTCTGGTACAGTTTAATTTGTTTAATATGTTAGAGAAAACTGGTGTTGGCTAGGTCTGTATGGAACTTTGTATTCTGTACATATATAAATGAGAAAATGGAAAATACGTGCTTCAAAAAAATGATGCACACGAACAATTGTTCTACGGTTTCACATCGGGTTTTTATACTAGGCACTCGGAGTTACTAAAGCAGCCGGTCTGCAAAGTAGTCAAGAATTTTATTCGGCACTAGTGTCATGTCGGAAGAGGTAAGTAAAACGGTTCTGGTGCTTATTCCGAAAGTTAAGAACCCGCTGAACTTAGCTCAATATCGGATAATTTCTCTCTATAATGTTCTATACAGGATTGCCTCAAAAGTTTTAGCGTTGAGGCTGTGACCAATTCTTGATGAAATCATATCGGAAGAACAAATTGCTTTTGTCCCTTGGCGTTTAATTATGGACAATGTTCTAACAGTATGTACCATCCCAATTTTCTCGGCTTTCAAAGACTTCTATAAAATACAAACCTCTCGAGAAAATTATTCTGTTCCATGAATTAAACAAGCTTAATATATGATATTTTCATAATTTGGACAAAAGCTTACCTTTCTACAATTGATTTTTTTTCCGAACCTATCATCTACCTACTTCCACTGCTTATTAGTGAGTTTCTCATAGTGGATTGAAATCCGAGATAACGAAACGAGAATGGTCCTGATTGGCAACCAAAAAAAAAGTTGCACCTACCGATTAACCTCTTTGGCCTGACCAAAAGGATATATATAATCAATTTTATATTTACCGCCTTTTCCATGTCATGCTCCATGATAATGACTTATCAGTTGCATAGTGGAGAATGGATACACAACATTGAAAAGGATTGGAGACAGAGGAACACCTTGTATCAACGAAAATGCAATCCCCCTAGGCGTATGTGTTCCCGTCTTATCACACACCTTTCATCCTCTCTTGTTTGCTTTAAGACTAGTGATAGCTTTTTGCACTGAAGTCCAAAAATAAATCCAAATTAGTACAGAAATTCATCACCGTCGGTACAAAATTTAAAATCAATTAGTAAAGTACAGTTCATAACCAAAGCGGCATGTTCGATTTCCCATCGATATCAGGCTACAGCATTGCCAAGCAAAATGGATTGAAGATTGGGAAATCTCATAAAATCAGGGAAACAAATTTAGGGGAATTTGTTCCAAATCTCCGTATAGAATTGGGGGAAATGGACAGAGAAAATTAGGCGACGTTGTTGGGTGTTGACAAAGTACGAACTCGTCTGGAACCACGGCCTTCTCGCTGGTGATGATGTCAGGCTAGACGAGCAGCCCCCACGGGAACACTGATTTGGACAACCACGTCCAGATCGATGGAGTGGAGGTGGTGTGATGTTGCTTACGGGCCGACGTCGTCGCCGCATTCGTTTGTACCGCTCGCATACCTACTATAGAAACAAGGGTAAAGCTTCACGGATTGTAAATATGTATTCTTTGAAAATATGAGACCGTGCTAATAAAGGCACGTGTTCTAGATTAGTTTTTTGTGGACACGTCTTGTCGGGGAGATGAACCCCGGATACCCCAAAGATGCTCAAAACTCCTCAAGCCGGCCAGGACACGCCGGCTGCATCATGCCGGCTGCATTTGACCAGCTGCGCCTATCCGGATTCATCCGTCCGGCTGGACTGAAGCCGGACTAACCAACCGACAGTTCCGTACAAGTGGGCCAGCCCCGTGTAACCGTCGCCTGTGAACAGTGCTTCATGTCGGGCGTTTCCTGTACAACATCATGACAATTGGCTCCAGCCGGACCAGAGTGTAGATGATGTCATAGGGGCAACCATGTAATCTCCGTATAACCCCAAACCCTAGCCCGTTGCCTATATAAGGCGGGCTAGAGCCCCCTGCGAGGGGAGGACACACACACAGACAGGTAGAAGCACTAGATTCCCGCCACGATCATCTTCCACCTCCAGCCGGCTAGAGTGCCAAGCTGGCCACCACCAGAAACAGCTCCAGGAGCACCATTGTAGCCCGAGTTTTGTGATCTAGCAATAAGAAACCAGAAGAGCAGGACGTAGGGGTGTTACCTCCACAAGAGGGCCCTGAACCTGGGTACATCGCGTGTGTTTGTGTGCTTATTACCCAATCCCGAGCGAACACCATCGTTGCCTTGCCCCACAATCTTTCCCATCTCTGATGGGTATGTCGTGCTATCCACCACGACACGTCTAGAATATGGTAAGTGAGACATGTATGCATACAGACATCACTTAAACCGTAAGTCAAAACTTAGATCCATTTTCACAATTAGTTTTGTCGCGACGAGATCTTCAAAACTAGATCTAATGTTGATATGTTTTGACTTTTTTTCTCGATCCTAGTTGCCAGATTATAGTCACTAGGTCATCAGATATTGTCATGTTGATCATCGGGTTAAAATCAAATGGTTACCAGGTTTTTTGAACTTGTTACTTACCAATGTAAGCTTTTGTTGATGTTAATGCCATATTTTACGTGTTTAGAGTAGATCAAATACTCATTCTCCGAATATGTAAATCATTGTTGTGAAAAAATATGTAAAAATCATCTGCTAACTGTATGCTATTTGGATGGTCACTGTTAACTAATAGGATAGGGCAAATACAGTATTATAACCAACTGACGAACGGAAAAAACTTCGTCAAAATATATTAAGATGGAATCTTTGTTTCGGTGAAAACATATCGTCAATTAGATCAATAGTTTAAGAGATAATTAATTTTAAAATCTTAGATTTGAAAATAATTCCAAAGATGTATTCATTTGTTGGTCTCTGCGCCCTTATAGAAAAGAATCTCTATGTATACCAGCCGGACAGAGTGCTTCCGTGGATAAGTACGCTTAATAGAGTAATCGATAATAAAAAAAAAGAGCCGCATCTACTTCTCATACCTATTTCGTGTCCACTTTTCGCTTGTCTTTCACTAAAATATAAATTATTTTTATGAGCAATCGTTTCTCGAGTGAGGTGGCGCCTCCCTGGTTCTTTTTCCATATGTGTCGTCCTTCGACATCATCGGATTCTTAGTGTAGGTATGGTGTTTTGATATGGAAATTCACTCCGGATTCCGAGCTCACATGCTCCTAACTAAATAAACAATTTTAATAAATAGTAAATCATTTCTAAAAAATCTGAATTTCTAGTGATGAACATCTACAATTTTTCTACGTATGTATGGTGTTTTGATATGGAAATTCACTCTGGATCCCGAGCTCACATGCTCCTAACTAAATAAACAATTTGAATTAATAGTAAATCATTCCAAAAAAATCTGAATTTCTAGTGATGAACATATACAATTTTTCTATGTATTTATCAAATTCCGTGATGAAATGTTATTTGTGCTGCTCCGTGCAAAAAAGACAATTCGGTGGCCAAAATGGAATTTAAAAATATCTTTTCAGAGCACTGATTTTGTGCACAGAGCAGAAAAAATATCATTTCATTAATAAATTTGACATGTATGTAGAAAACTTGTATATGTTCATCACCAATTTTTTTCAGAATTTTTTGAAAAAAAAATTGGGCAGTAGCATGTGATTTTCAGGAACCAAAACGCTTTTACTGTTTTGATATCTTCTTTTATTTTCCATATGAACAAAATTTGTTTCAATGATGAGGATCTTTGAAATTTGGATGTTATGCATTTTGGAACATGGATGATCGATAGATTTTTGGAAACTTGCATTATGTATCAATACTGAATTATATACTCATCTCAGATGGATCAGTAATGAACTTTGTAGTTCGTTGTTTGTGTTAACTCTGAATCTGCGAGTTTCTCATGTAACTATTTGACCAACTCGCTGTTGCTCTTACGATTTACCATCACCTATCATAGGGTGTCGAGAGCCAATGCATTCGGAGCCACACTTCAGTTCGGTCCTTCCGTAGCACATGGTCTTATAACAGCTGCGTCAAGAGCCAAATGCATTCGGAATCGCACTTCTATATCACGTGCTAATTAATACTATATCCAAATGCACGATATAGACCATGTGAAGATTAATAGAGGGGGAGAAGATGGATTTAAAACCCTGATTCTAATCATAATTTAGCAACCATCCTACTACATATTTAGAAATAATTCTTACATGTCCCCCACCCACATCAACAACTCACACTACTCGGGCAGCCGGGCTTGGCCCCGTTATTCTTTCTGCCGATTGGAAGGAGAACGTAAAAAGACAAGAAACGAATACACAGATGAGATGGTTAAGTCGCTAGCATTGGGAGTTCGTTTTATGTTATGACAGTAGGCTGGTTTCTTCCGGTAAAGTCCTTTAGCTTTGAGATAGACAACGCTAGGTCTGCATCAGTAATAGTAGACAGTTCAGCGCATGGTCACAATCAAGCAAATCGATGCAGATAAGTACATTGGAGAAGAGTAATAGCAGCAGTCACCTATTAAAGGCTTCAAAGCTATTTGTGCATCAAGGCCATGCTTCGAGGCATCAGACTCAAACTGCTCAATGTACAGGCGGATCGTCGCTCCAGCCGATCCAGTTCCCTAACAGATCACAACTTCAATGAATAGGGATCAAGTGTTTAACGAGTATAACTCTTCAAAAATTCAGTGTTATGCCTGTACCGATAGGCGGAAGATAATCCTTGATCCATCGGTGAAAACAAATCGAAGTCCCTGTTTGGATACAATACTACCATCGACCTGCAATATTAAGGGAAAATGTGAACTTGTGCCAACCATTAGACATAGGCAGAGGGAGGTAGTGAAGGAGAGTGTGTAGATTACGGGATCAGTGTAACTGAAATCGTCAGCAAACTGAAGGGTGTAGTCTCCTGCATCACAATACCAATATGACATCAGGCTTGGAGGACGCTCCAAGCACAATTCTATATAGAAATGCAATACATCATACAAACCAACCATATTTCTCTCCAGGACTGCTCTTCGAAATTAAATCTCTGAGGTGTTCCACCATCTTATTCGCACTCTCGGATTCACACTCCTGTACAAGTGAAGAGCATGGGATCAAGGGGTTTTCCGGGCTGGGTTATGTTCGAGAAATTTTATTTGCCACGTAAGGTGTATGTCCCTGTATATAATTTCAGGAATCTATTTGATGAAATACCTCATAATCATATCTGGAAAAGAAATTCCTGCCATAGGTTGCCCAGTGCTCCCTAGCTACATCCTCCACAGATACAAGTCTCTCCCCCACCTTCTTATCCTTGTTTCTATGCGCAAGTATATTGAGCCACGCCAGAACAGCCCTGGAAGTAAATAATTGACCAAGAGTATGGTTGGTTGCCATCATGGAAGAAATGAAGCATCTCAGAAGCAAGCGACTATATTTCTCCGTTGTTTAGCCTTTCCAAGCAGCTAATCAAGAGTATGATATCTAATGGAAGTTACAATCATGCATGAGAAAGTTACAGCCATGTATGAGCAATTTACGTCTTACCAGATGCCATCCTTCTCTCTGATGTGATCTGATCCTGTCCCAAAACTCTCTTCTCCACATATAGACAACTTTCCTGCATCCATTAGGTTCCCGAAAAATTTCCAGCCTGTTGGAACCTACAAAAGAGACACCACATTATCTGAGCTGTTCTAGTAGAAGCTACAGAAATGTGGCCATTTGAATATAATCGAGCATGCCATTCTTTAACAATAGTACCTCAAAGAATGGAACATTTAGTTTCTCAGCCACACGATCAGCAGCACCACTGGTTGGCATTGATCTAGCAAGTCCCTAAAAGAAAAGTCATTGATCAAACGTTAAAGAAGATTCTTATCTTTCCCGAGGCTAGTAGCGAAATGAGAAAACAGCGAGAGTGTGCCATCTCATTACTTTTAGGCCAGACTGGAAATAAGGAATTGCCGCCTGTGCATTGGCTGCAATTATCGCAACAGAGTCTGATGGTGTAACAAAGAACCTTCTTCCAAGAATCATGTTTCGATCTCCATCGCCTGCAATTATCGTTGTTATCTGGCTTAGTTTTGTAATAAGTTATTACTCGAATTAAAAAAGAAAGATCAGAAAAGAAGAGAATCAACGATAAACAGATGATTGAATGGAGTTCCTCTGTTCACAATAGTACACTTCCGGCATTCAACTGAACAATAACAGGTAATATTAAAGCAGACACAATGAGGGCTCAACATATAACCAAAGCACTTAGTAAATTGACTATATGATTAACGTATACTCAGTGATGAGCAACTTTCAGACTTGGGGTAAATTACTTTACTACCTTTATATGGCCACAAAAGTCATCATTCTCTGGAAAGTTATTCATGGTTAGGAAGTAGGAAACAAGTGTCGGAGTACTTATTGCCTTATGGGCATTTCCCTTGCGGCTTCTAAAAGTGCACATGATTCGTGCAAAGTAAATATAAATTTGGCAGGTAGTAAAAACATACAACTAGGTAGTAGTTTAAATTTTAAACATACCATCACTTGCTGCACCGAAGTCAGGTGCACGGCTACCGAACATTATAAAAACAAGCTCCTTGGCATAACTGTGAAAAAAGATAAGCAACTACAGTAACACGGAAATTCAGCAAGGTTTCCTTAGATAGAAAATTTACATACGTTAAATTTGGATCTGGATGACCATCTCCAAAATCTTCAAGAGGCACCCCATTTAGTATGCAATCCTGCAAACCAGGTTTAAATTCAACATCAAATGTTCCTTTAAGCTATTCAAAGTTTCATCTGAAGTAATTGATATGTCACCGGATCAGCTCCAAGTTTCTCGACAAAAATTGGTCCTGCATATGCACCAGTTACTGCGTGCATGGCATCAAATACGAATCTGAAAATCATCGTAAATGATCAATTATGATTACTGCACTCAATTCATGTTCCCAAGAACATCAGATTAAAGAGTGTGGTTACTGGTATTGTGATATAAATGGTAAGATAGTTATTGCAACTGCTACCAACATAACCATGACAAATATGGAATCAGCAATGGATAGCAGAAACCATGAGTGCTGACTAACAAACATGATGACTCAGACAAAACAAGCAACTATACTTTTTAATGCTAGCAACTTGTTTAAGCTAAACAGTATAAGGGTCGTTCGGAGTTCCAGGGACAAAACAATTATACAGAACTGGGTATACCAAACAGTTGATCAGCAAGACAAATGTCCACTAAACCAGCTAAACGGCTCACGAATTGTTTGGAATGCGACATGGTAGCCTTCAAAAACTCAACAGTGGTTCTATTTAGTTGTAGCCTTGTAGGCTTGTAGTTTCCTGTACATTCCATAAATAACACTCTTCAAAAGAAGAAGAAAAAACAAGTTTCCTTAAATATTTGCCAATGACAACATGCAGATTTAAGGATGTAGTTGTTATATTCTCATAGAAATGACCACATGAAGAGAGAAAACGAAATCCACCGAACCTGAAATCGGGGCGAGAAAGCAGATCCTTGATAAGTTGGAAGTCGAACACATTCTTCAAGACAAAAACCAAATATTACTTCAGTAAAAAAATAATTATTACTGCCAAACTAAATCACCGAGTACCTCCATTAATTCGAGGTAGTCTGAAACAGGATCTATCACTTCTACAGTGAAATCATCATAGCTTATCACTCCCGGTGCAGTCAAATCAACATCAGGAATATCTGCGGTTTTTATTTCAGAAATCTGTAGCAGAAGATTTGCATTGATTAAGAGGACCGGGACAACAGAAAAGAAGCAATAGGGTTAAGGAATATAATGACTAATAACCTAATAAAGGATGGCAAAGCTTCATACCGAAAGTGTATTCCCGTATATTTGGTCAGTAATGGTCTCAGGTGCTGGTTGCCCGCTGCTATAATTGAACTGCGGGAGAACAGTACGTTAGGATAGTAGAGTATGTCACCTATTTCGAGAGGCTAAACATATACAACACGAAATTGCATATGTACACAAAAATAATTGTTGTTTCAGCCTAAAACACAGAAGAACCCTTCTCTTTCATTTCAACCAGGACTCAAAAGAAGGAAAATATATGTTAAAAAATTCAACCATAAACACAAATACATATATGCTGAAAAATACAACCATAAACACAAATACTCATCCATAAGAGTCTAAGACATGTTACTTAATTTCTCGATATAGAAACGTATTTCTTTCATATTGTTCCTCAAACACTATATGCCATTTTTCTGTTAAAAGTAAATATAATTCCTAAATCAACAATTGATGCAGCAAAAGAAATCTGTGCTTTTGGTTATGGCATCACCTTTATACCCCAGTCGTTGTCTGGTCCACCTGGATTATGACTTGCACTCATGACAAAGCCACCGCTGGCCTGAGAAAAATGAAGACTGCAACCAATAAAAATATAGATGAAACAGGTGGTGATGCACATAATGAGAGGAACGAGATAATAAACATACTTTTCTTTTACGAATTACGGCAGATACAGCAGGCGTTGACAGCAGACCATGCCTGCAAACAAGATGACACGTTGATATAAAGTATTCATCACACATAACATGACGCAGCAAGCCAACATCAAGTGGCCAACAAACAGGTTGAGTTTTGTAACATGAGCTCTTTTATGGTGATTGGCATGGAACTCTCGGTTCCGTCGGTTATGATTTTTCTTAGCCATTGATTAAGACCCGATTTATGTTAGCCGTTGATTAAAAATCGATGTAGTTCCTTCGAAAAAAATCGCAACCAGTTAATCCCGTACCCGCCCTGTTCTATCGTGTGACCGAGCGCCGCCTCTACTGAAGCTAAGCTGCAGCGAGCACTGGCCGTGTGCCGCCGGAGATGGAGCACAGGGGAAGGCACTAGCCTCCTCCATTGGTCGATTTGAAGGAAGAACGACGGCAACCTCCGCGCCAAGGCTGGGCTTAGGCGTCGTCTTTCCCATGTGTGGCGGCGCCAGCGAGGATGCTTCCGCCTCTTACTGGAGCGCTGGTGACGAGGACGACACTACCACCCATATAGCCGAAGACGATGCGGCGTCGAAGCCCGCTCGCTGGAGTGGTAATGGCGACATGGCGACGGAACGGTCCATGGCCGCGCAGTTGGTGCCGCCCCTGTCGTGGGGAGAAGCGGGGCCGGTGAGGGTCGGGCGCGTGTCGGGGGAGGTGCGCCGG
This sequence comes from Puccinellia tenuiflora, assembly GCA_012064385.1. Classification (NCBI taxonomy): domain Eukaryota; kingdom Viridiplantae; phylum Streptophyta; class Magnoliopsida; order Poales; family Poaceae; genus Puccinellia; species Puccinellia tenuiflora. The sequence continues at coordinate 2,220,915 of QRDG01000507.1, forward strand.
TGGGGGAAGGCCGATGGTTGGGCGCCGCGCGAGGGGTTGCCGGCCACGGCAGCGAGGATCAGTGGAAGGAGCTACGCGCGTGGGTCGGTTTTCTCCCAGGTGAAGCGATGACGAAGAGAATTTTGTCGCCTAGCGCGTGCGCTCAGTTCAACAAAATAGCGCAGCTGCCCGTCGGTCTCCGGCGAGCCACCACGCCGCGCTCCCAGGTAAATACGCACCCACCCGCAGCCTATCATCAGCCCCCACATCACCCAAACCTCGCCGCGGATTCGTCAACACTCACTCGCTCTCTCAGGACTACTAGGATTCCGTCGCCGTCGCCATGACTGTGGAGATGTTGGTCAAGGCCGCCGCCGGGAGCCCCGACACGCTCGGCAACTGTCCGTGTTCGCCCAGAGGGTGCTACTCACGCTGGAGGAGAAGGAGCCCTACCAGACGAAGCTTGTCGACCTCAGCAACAAGCCCGAGTGGTTTCTGGAGATCAACCCAGAAGGGAAGGTGCCTGTGTTTAACAGTACGTGGTGATGGCAAAAAAAAAAAAATAGCGCAGCTGCGCTCTTTATCATTTGGGAAATAAAATTAGGTCCCACATATATGTGTTATCGGCCCCACAGTTTTTGTACCCGGTCCCACAAAAATTTGGTTCCGGTCCCACGCAAATTTCGGTTCCGTGGAACCGTTGGATTCCGTCAGTCTGGTTCCGACACTTTTAACACCGTTAGATCGCGGTGGATGAACGGTTATTAAAAATGCCAACCACCCTAAAACTTGTATTGTAACATTGTATGTATTTGCATCTGGCAAAAATTAATAAGCAAGATAAGGGCAATAAGGTGATCTATTACTTCATCAGATGCTACCGAATTCTTTGGCTTAATAGTTCAACAAATACTCCTACTTCTAGAAGTTACTGTGGCATCCCCTTAACCAAGAAGGCCAGCAACTGATTACTCACCTGCCAACAAGGATTTTTCCAACCCCGTTTCCAGCAGCAACCTTTATGATAATCTACATTGAAACAGCAAGGATGTCATATGCACGAGAAAATGTGGTGGGAACACGTGTTAACTGATGTTTCATTTCTAGCAGAACCTGAGCAGCCTCCACGTTGAAGTACCGTCCATCACCCCCAAGTACAAGGGTTTTACCCACATAATCCTCCAGTGGCAATGAATTGAACAGAGCCTTAATACCACAAAAAAATGACAAATCAATCTAACTGAATCGTCATAAGTGCTCTTGCAAACAATAAAGTAACATTGAATAATATGTGCAAGTGTGTACAAATGACAACACACCTGAATCCAGTTGGCAAGGTAGTTCTCCTCCTGGAACACTTTAACCTGAGGAGGACAGAAAATAACGTCTTGATTAAGAGATAGAAGTATGGAACAAGTCTAGTTCACACCCCCAAACTTCTCTCAAATTCTAGAAAACACATTCAGTCCAAAGTCATTAACTTATCACCCTCGTACTATCAAAACTATTCACCCCCAACCCTAAGCAAGATTTAGTAGTGATCTTTGACACATTGGCTGTCACATTTTGGTTGTGGCTTACCTGGAATCACATAGGAAACTCTACATTGTCGTTGCATTATATGGAAGTAGAAGCCAAAGGCAGGCACATTGATATGAATACACATGATGCTGACATGTTATTGAACATGTATACGAGATACCACAGGGAAAAAAGGTTTAGAATCTGATGACTTTCTGTAACCGTCATCCTGACTACCATGATTGCTAGAATCGCCAGTTGCTTGCTACCGAGGTTTGCAGCACTGGATCAACCGACAACATTGCAGATGATGGCAAGACGATGTTTGATGATGGAGCCTTTGATAGGGTGCTTCTACCCGTTGTATTAACTCGAAATAAATAATCATGACGACTAAACTCGCCGAGGCTCGTCCCGGCCCCGTTTCCGACTGCAGGCCACGGTAGGTTACCCTCTGGCAATCCCGAGTCTAAGCCTTACCTGTTTCGTCTAACCTCTTTAAGTTATCTCTCGGCGCCTTATATTTTAGTCTGGGTTACAAGTGTTTGTTAAACGTTGGTTCAGATTTTCTTGTTGTGTTTGAAATATATCTCCATGGTTAGACTAAATATGTACAGAGCTAACTTGGTGATCAATCATGTAACAAATTCTGTAATCGGGGCACCTTTGATTCATAGGATAGGATTGTAGGAATAGGAAACCTATAGGATTGGGATGGTATGTCTAATTGAATCCTATGGGAAGAGGGGTTCCCTTTGATTCATAGGATTTCAAAATGTAGGAAAAGGAATAGGAACAGGAATAGGATAGGATTGCCACTGCAAACCTACAGGATTCGTTCCTTCCAAAGGAATGAAAAAATGAGGGAAATTTCCTTTGTATTCCACAGGAATCTGGTGGCAAAGGGAAATTTCCTTCAAATTTCCTTTGTTGGGTTCCTATGAATCAAACACATCTACAGTGCAAATTCCTATAGGAACAGGAATCCTACATTTTTCCTACAAAAATCCTGTGAATCAAAGGAGCCAGATCTACCCCATGAGGTTAGACCACATGTTTTTTTTCTATAGGATTTTGTTCTAAAACAAATCTATTGTGTGAAGGAAAAAAAAAACATGAGATATGAATTTGGTCTAACCTCATGGAAAAATTCCTTCACACAATAGATTTGTTCTAAAAATTCCTTCACAAAAATCTAACCTCTATTGTGTGAAGGAAAAAAACATGAGATATGAATTTTTCCATGAGGTTAGACCTCATGTTTTTTTCCTATAGGATTTGCACTACTTCTATAGGAAAAATTCTTATAGGATTAATTCCTATGGGATATGATCCTGTGAATCAAACAAGCTCTATAGGAAAATTTCCTATAGGATCCAATCCTTCAAAAATCCTATACTATTCCTTTGAATCAAAGGAGCCCTAAAGGAATTCGCAAGTCTAAGTCTACAAGAGTGAGTGCCTTCTCTCATGCCGATTGGGAAGGATGTCCTGGTGACAGACGGTCTACAGGAAGGTTTGCGGTTACTTGGCCCTAATGTCATATTTTGGGAGTGCCAGCAAACAAGCAACAATGTCACATTCTAGCACAGAGGAAGTATATAAGTTTTGGCTAATGCTACTGCTGAAATTTTGTCGATACAGTCAGTACTTTGAGAGTTTGGAACAGCTCATCCTGAGGCAAAAAACTTATGGTGTGATAATTTAGGGGCTACTTATTTATCAGCAAACCCGACCTTTCATGCAAGAACAAAGCACATTGAGATCCATTACCACTTTGTCCGTGAGACTAGATATGAACATAGCTAACTCGGAGACCAATCATGTCTAAGTCAGTAATCCGTAGCCAGTTGACGCCTTCTAAAAATATACCTCATGCAGCCCGCGGGGTTATACGCTGCACCAACATCTCATCTGTTGTTATAGGTTTGACTCTAAAACCTAACCCTCTACTAATACCAAGTCCAACTGCAACCCTATAAACATATTCAACAAAAATCTCAACAAAAACCACAGTGGTTCAGGGGGTGTTATGACTTATTCTGATAGTAAGGGGATGTAAACTGAACAGTCTTGGGACGCTCAGGTTGTTTCCGGATCTTTGAGGTTAAAATGGACCTCTTACTTGATGAATTATAGAAGCAACATTTCCAAACAAATTATCCTGCTGGAAATCTGGATGATTTAGCAACATTTCCAAGAGTTACCTTTTTCCTCAATCCGCTAGTTCCGGTCTTCTGCCCCTCGACGGGCTTGGTCGGGATCGACTTGATCTGCACAGAGGAATACAATCATCCCATGATAGTGTCTCAACTAAACAAGTAATTTTTTTAAAAAAATAACTAAACCAGTAGTTGAAAGGTTGAGAATCCCTAAATTCAGAGAAATGACAACACCATTCGTCAAAGCAAACAGTAGACTGCGAACGCAGATATGAATAACACAACCATAATGATAACGGAGCCAACATAAATGGACAAGCAAAGCAAGCACATAGATGATTATCCACACGACAGGTTCCGAAAAACCATCTGCAAAAAAAACCTCAAATAAAAAACATCTGCCAAAATTCCGGATCACACCAGGTGAACCTAGAGAAGAAATCCACGCCAAGAGAACACTGATAATGGTGCTATATGAAGAGAGAAATTGCGCACACGGGCGACGTGGAGAAGCATTGCGTGACCCGAATCATGGAGATAACTAAATTGCGCTGTGCGGACCCGCCCGACGAACGGCGCCGTTCCATTCCACGCACCCCACTGGAACGGTAGAACCCTGCTCCGCGCGACCGATGAACCAAGAGGAGAGGAAGAGGAAGAGGGGTGTGTGCCCGCAAGCGGGGCCGGCCGTACCTTGAGCGCCTGGGCGGCGGAGCATCGGACGACGAGGAGCGAGGAGCGGCGCCCGGCGGCGTGCGGGGTCGGGGGCGGGGCCGTGGGGCGCGCGGTGGAGGAGAGCAGCGGCCGGAGACGGAGCGCGTGCGACGCCATCATCAAGGGCCCGGCCACGATGGCAATGCGGAGGCCGCGAGGGATGATGGTGGTCTGGCTCTGGCGCCGCGCACAGAGAGAGTGAGGGGAGTGGGAGCCGGGGAATGAGGGGCGCGAGATCTTATGAGGAGGAGGAGATACTTCTCCTGCGGTGCGCGCGTGTTCCGATACAGAACGGACGGCCGAAACGGTTCTTGGCAGTTCTCGGCCACGGCCACGGCCACGGCCAGCTAGCAGAACCCGTGCACTCTCGCGTAATTTGAGCCGCTTTCCTTTTTTTTTGCATGTGCACGTACCTTGAAGTGGCGATCGCCGGCTCGCCGCAAAGCATCGTGTCCTGTCACTCTGTCAGACATAATAAACTGACAAAACAATATGGACCGTCGATTAGCGAGAGTCGCCTATGGACACGTGTTCTGACAACCTAAACGAGCCCATGAGAGCTGAGCCGTTCGTATTGTCTGGCTCTTCCGGTGGTGTCTGTTGGCGACCAACGGGGATCCGGCGACACATGACTAGCATGAGACAAGGGCGCGTTTGGTTGTTCGGGTGATTTTTTTTTTTTTTTGTCATTTTGCATCCGTGGCTCTGACGGGACTCGTTTTGAAAAAACATGGCCTCAGCCATGCTGTGCAGACCGTTTGGCTGCTAACAATGTTCTTGTCAGTTCCGTTTCGTTGCATGCAAATTTTAAAGTACACGTCGTTTGGTTGCATGTCTATGTAACTCAGATGCGTAACTCAGATGCAAAGCTGGATGTGTTACGTGCTCCTAACCTTGTATTGTCACCACTTCTTCAAGTGATGAGCTTATCAGCACAAATGCAGCATAACACACTACAGAATAGCACTCATGACAATCATAGCATTAAAACAGGAAAAGTTCTTAACACTAAAAATTCATATCGATAACAGTCATAGGCAAAGTTCATACAGAACCAAAAACTATCAATCATAGGCAAGACAAATTTCATACCCTCTCCACAAGCAGGTTGAACGGATGTGCATCACACTTCTTAACAATCTCGGAGACTACCATCTAGCTACTGCCATGGACCCATGGTCCAAGGTGGGACTACTCACAAATCATCCCGGAGGAAGGCATGGCGATAAAGAGCCCTCCGGGATCGATCTCCCCTCCGGCAGAGTGCCGGGATCTACTTCAGAATCACCCCCAAACTAGGCTTTGAGATGGCAGCGCGTTGGGATGACTTCTCTGGAAAATAATGGTCGCCCTGTCGTTTTTAGGGTTAAATGGAATTTATAGGTGTCGGAGGGGGCCGAGGCGGTGCCCAGAGGGCAGGGGCGGGCCCCACCCGCGGGTCCTAGGGGGGCCGCTGCCGCCACCCGCCTGTGGCCCCTAGGTGGCCCCCAGGCTGCCCTTTGGTCCTCTGGTTTCTTCCGTCGCATAAAAAATCTCCGTAAAGTTTCAGCGCAATCCGACGATATTTCCTGTGGTGGACTTTCTGAAATACAAAAACAGCAAAAACAGGAAACTGATGTAACAGCCCTAACTTGGTTATGAAAAATACGAAGAATTTTTCCACTTTTGCTTCCTTGTTTGCATCATAGCATCCATATGCATTTGTCATTCCTAACAATGCCATTGTTTTGGAAACACATTGAAATGGGAAGCCAGCTGTCGAGGTTAGGGCTCGGCAAATCCCTGGGTCGAGTACCCCGGGTTGATTGAGGGGGAGAGAGATGGCGCGCTGGTAGTTCCGTCGGCTGACAAGCAAGGATTTACCCAGGTTCGGCCCCTCATGGTGAGGTAAAGACCTACATCCTGCTTGTCTGATCTGTATAGATGATCATGGTGGTGTTACAATGGTGCCGCCGGCGGCGGGTGTTGTGTATCTGTTGTCTCCCCTCAGCAGGATCCCCTATGAGGTGCCCCTGCCTGGCTTTATAAAGGGAGCCAGGTAGGGTTTACATGTTTTCTTGTATTGTACTCCAAGTCGTGCTTCATGGGCTTCTTTGGGCCTGCCAGGTGGGCCGTAGATTGGATCGCACCAGGTATACCAATGATAGGGGACCCGAAGGGTATATCCCCGTCAGTAGCCCCCGAGTATCTGGTCGATTCAAAGAATCGGGCAGAGACTAAGAGCAGCATGTCGAGCAGGCATAGTCGAAGAAGGTGCGATCGTCTTAGTCGACGGAGACGCAGTTAATGGAGACACAGTCGATGGAGACGCAGTCGATGTAGTCGAAGCAGATGCGGGTATGTCGGGTATCATTGTTCCGACGGGTGCGCCGTCTTGTTCCTGAAAGAGACAAGTAAAAATGATTCGACTCCGGCCGTTGAGGGCTTACAGAGGATGGTTTAGTCAGTAACGCTTCGACTGAATATTGATCTCATGCTATCGGGGGCGCGACAGCGCTCCCGATGGGAGTAGCCCCCGAGATTAAGCTGAATTGCTTGCAATTGAGGTTAAACTCAATTTTTCCTTCAGTCGAAAAGCCCGCTCCCGATGGGAGTAAAGAAGAGACTCAAGCTAACGGAGTCGCAACTGACTTTGCATGACTTACTTTGTACTCAGCCGGTTTGGCTTACTGCTTTGAGTTTTACTCAGCTCATGGAGCTTACGGAATTTCTTTTCCACTCGAATGGACTTGTCGAGTCTATTCAGCTCTTGAAGCTTACTGTATTTTTTGTTGCACTCGAATGAATTATCCGGGTGCTTCATCAGCCTGTTGGCTTACCGTGTATTTTTATTCAGCCTGGTGGCTTACTGTGTATTTTTATTCAGCCTGGTGGCTTACTGTGTATTTGCACTTTTCGAGTGCTTGCTCAGCCTGACGGCTTACTCGTGTGACTCGAATGGGTTCGAGTGTTCATTCAGCCTGGCGGCCTACTTGGTGACTCGAATGGGTTCAAGTGTATGCTCAGCCCGACGGCTTACTCCTGTGACTCGAATGGGTTCGAGTGTATGCTCAGCCCGACGGCTTACTCGTGTGACTCGAATGGGTTCGAGTGTATGCTCAGCCCGATGGCTTACTCGTGTGACTCGAATGGGTTCGAGTGTTCATTCAGCCTGGCGGCCTACTTGGTGGACTCGACAAACATATCGAGTATTTGCTCAGCCGAACGGCCTACTGTGTTGTTGGACCTGTATGGCGCAGCCCCCGAGTGGATTCGAGTGGCGGCCTAGGATTTTCGAGTTATGCCTGTGCGGCGCAGCCCCCGAGTGATTCGAGTGGCGGCCAAGGCTGGACTTAGACCTGTATGGCGCGAGCCCCCGAGTGGTTCGAGTGGCGGCCTAGGATTTTCGGGTTAGGCCTGCGCGGCGCAGCCCCCGAGTGATTCGAGTGGCGGCCAAGGCTGTACTTTTGACCTGTATGGCGCGAGCCCCCGAGTGATTCGAGTGGCGGCCTAGGATTTTCGGGTTAGGCCTGTGCGGCGCAGCCCCCGAGTGATTCGAGTGGCGGCCAAGGCTGGACTTTGACCTGTATGGCGCGAGCCCCCGAGTGGTTCGAGTGGCGGCCTAGGATTTTCGGGTTATGCCTGTGTGGCGCAGCCCCCGAGTGATTCGAGTGGCGGCCAAGGCTGGACTTTGACCTGTATGGCGCGAGCCCCCGAGTGGTTCGAGTGGCGGCCTAGGCGAATTTGTTTGTGGCCTGTGCGGCGCAACACCCGGGATAGCATCGGATGCGGCCAAGGCGAGTATGCTGCGGCCTGTGTGGCGCAGCACCCGGGAGAGCATCGGGTGCGGCCAAGGCGATTTTGTTGTCGCGGCGGACCGGAGTCAACGCGTGGAGGTAGTCGACGCAGCGGACCGGAGTCGACGCGGCGGAGGTAGTCAACGCGGCTGACCGGAGTCGACGCGGCGGAAGTAGTCGACGCAGCGGACCGGAGTCGACGCGGCGGAGGTAGTCAACGCGGCGGACCGGAGTCGACGCGGCGGAAGTAGTCGACGCAGCGGACCGGAGTCGACGCGGCGGAAGTAGTCGACGCAGCGGACCGGAGTCGACGCGGCGGAAGTAGTCGACGCGGCGGAAGTAGTCGACGCAGCGGACCGGAGTCGACGCGGCGGAAGTAGTCGACGCGGCGGACCGGAGTCGACGTGGCGGAAGTAGTCGACGCAACGGACCGGAGTCGACGCGGCGGAAGTAGTCGACGCAGCGGACCGGAGTCGACACGGCGGAAGTAGTCGACGCAGCGGACCGGAGTCGACGCGGCGGAAGTAGTCGACGCGGCGGACCGGAGTCGACGCGGCGGAAGTAGTCGACGCAGCGGACCGGAGTCGACGCGGCGGAAGTAGTCAACGCGGGGGACCGGAGACGGGCCGATGAAGGCGAGGCCGCCAGCCCCCGAGTGTCGGAGACGGAGCCGATGGAGGCGAAGTCGACGAAGGCGAGGCCGCCAGCCCCCGAGTGTCGGAGACGGAGCCGATGGAGGCGCAGTTGACGAAGGCGAGGCCGCCAGCCCCCGAGTGTCGGAGGCGGAGCCGATGGAGGCGAAGTTGACGAAGGCGAGGCCGCCAGCCCCCGAGTGTCGGAGACGGAGCCGATGGAGGCGCAGTTGACGAAGGCGAGGCCGCCAGCCCCCGAGTGTCGGAGGCGGAGCCGATGGAGGCGAAGTCGACGAAGGCGAGGCCGCCAGCCCCCGAGTGTCGGAGACGGAGCCGATGGAGGCGCAGTTGACGAAGGCGAGGCCGCCAGCCCCCGTTGATCGCTTGCTATCCATATTGTAGTTGGGGCCGAACTCTTTGTTTTGGCAGGAAGTCGAATTGCTCGGAAGTCGAATTCGCGACCTGCACTCGCGGATTTGTCTAGATCCGAAATCCGTTGCAGTCCTCGGGGCGCCGACGGAGATCTAACCGTTGGAATAGTCTCCAATTTTTTGCAGTGGTGCGGGATTGTATTCCGCATGTTTTCACCGGAGGGATCTTCAAAGTGATATCCGAGTCAACCTAGATAATTATTTCCCGAAGCCGCACGAAGTTTCGTCAGGGTTCTGACACAGGTTCAGTGTGAGGGTCGGCCAGGAAGATCCAGCCGTTGGAACGCGCTGAAATTTTAACAGCTTGTAGAAAACTCAATTTCGAATCTTTCCACCGAAGGGATCGTCGATATGATTTCCGAGTCGCCGTCGGTGATGTCCGCAACACAGGTGTTGCTGCTGCCCTGTAGTCTGTGCGCGAGGGGTGTTGTTGTTGATGAAGATTAGAGCCGCCGAAACGTTGAATCCAGCGCGCGTTCTTCCCACAGACGGCGCCAATTGTCGAGGTTAGGGCTCGGCAAATCCCTGGGTCGAGTACCCCGGGTTGATTGAGGGGGAGAGATGGCGCGCTGGTAGTTCCGTCGGCTGACAAGCAAGGATTTACCCAGGTTCGGCCCCTCATGGTGAGGTAAAGACCTACATCCTGCTTGTCTGATCTGTATAGATGATCATGGTGGTGTTACAATGGTGCCGCCGGCGGCGGGTGTTGTGTATCTGTTGTCTCCCCTTGAGGTGCCCCTGCCTGGCTTTATAAAGGGAGCCAGGTAGGGTTTACATGTTTTCTTGTATTGTACTCCAAGTCGTGCTTCATGGGCTTCTTTGGGCCTGCCAGGTGGGCCGTAGATTGGATCGCACCAGGTATACCAATGATAGGGGACCCGAAGGGTATATCCCCGTCACCAGCCTTCCCCAATCCTCCACCTAAGGTAATGTCAACTTAGCAAACCCACTCCTCCTTGGACTTCCAAATGTTTTAGGAAAGTTCCAAGCTTGATCTCTGAAACCTTTTTCTCAACTTCAAATTTTGGTTAAATGAGAAAATGGAGTTAAGAATTGAATTTGGCTGAAAATTCAATTCTTGTCTTTGGAACCTAGTTGAACCTCCCCCAACCTTCAAACTAAATTCTTGGAGTGCTTCATTATTATGTTGGGAGCCACCATGTTTAATTTCATTATTTTTGGAAATGGTTAATTGCTCCAATTAGAGGCTTTTTGCTTTTATCGAAAATAACTAAATCTAAACCCCTTTGAACAAAGGTTGGTCAAAACATTTTATTTGGCCTCACCAATTTTTGTGGTATTGCTGAGAGTTAATTCTAGCCTATATGATTTTTCCTGGAATTTACAAAAATGGCATGGTGCCCTTTAAAATTGCTTTAAACTGCTTCAGGACCAAAGTGCAATTTGTTTTAAAAGTTCCAGGGACCTTTTCGCGAATCTTTTTCCCTCTCACCTCTCCACGGTGGCCATGGCGCACTGGCGCCATGCCTCCCTGCTGGCGACACTGTCGATTGCCGCCGTGGCTCTGGAGGCTAAGGAGGCCCCCCACCGGCGACCTCACCTGCTCCCTCAACCACTCCTCCCGTTTTCCCCCTTGATTCCTGGATCGTTTAGGCGAGAAGATCGTCTCCGTGACCAACGCCGACCGCCGCCGCAATCCGCCGCATCACGGCCGACCGGAGCCGCCCCTCGTAGATCGAAGGCAACCACCAGCTTCGCCTCCTCTTCCTCCCCCTCCCGTAGCAAAGATTCGAGCCGGGGTGGCCCGGATCGACGAGATCATCCTCGACCACCCCGTTCCGGCCGCGTGACCGCCGCCTGCCTTTCCCCGACGATTCCGCCGTCCCCCGCCGCGTCAACTACCACCTTTGTCCAGGGTGAGTTTCATCTCCGCCGTGGTTTTCTTCCGCGCCCTTCTTCTCCTGCTTTTCGCCGCTGATTTTGGCCGCCGTCGCCGCCGATTTTTCCTGCCGGCGTGGCCACCGTATGTCCAGCGCGCCCCGGCCTGGGCGTCGGTCTGAGCCGGCCAGCAGGCCGGTCGGTTCCGAGAGAGGCCCGGCCCTCACCCCGGCCTGGGCCGGCCACGAGGCCGGCCTGTTCGGGCAGTGCCCCGGCCTGGCACCCGGACTGGGCCGGTTCTGAGGCCGGCCCCTCTGGCATTGCATCGGCCTGAAATCCGGCCTGGGCCGACCTGTGGGCCGGCCCGCAACAATAAAACCTGCAAAATTGGAAAATGAAATGAAAATGTTAAATAATTCATATCTATTGGAAAATTGCTCCAATTTTGGCAAATCAAATACCAAAGTGTTTAGGAAAACATTTGCTATCTTTTGGAAACATTGTTTTGCCCTTTTGGTTAATTAATTTTGCTATTATTTAAGAATTCCTAAAATGGGTTAAATAATCCCAAATTAGGAAAAATTCATAACTTATTAAATAATTGTCCAAATTTTTGAATTAAATATCAAAGTGATCAACTTGTCAAATGCTACTCAACCATGCTGATATCATGTCATGATCACAAACTTTTATTTGTTGTTATTCATAATTTGATTAAATGAAGTAAATTCAATTATTTAATTAATTTGCTATTTATTCATCGGTACTCCAAAAATTACAAATAAATTACCGAAACGATCGGAAGAACAAACCCTAACCATTTCATGTCATGTTCATGCATTCTGAGCCACTTCGCTAATAATTCAATAATTTATGAAGAATGCGGTCATTAAGATAAATATGGGGTCGCACCCAAATAATTGCACTACTTATTTGGCTCCCTATTTAATGTTGCTATTTAAATTATAATGATATCTTTGCATCAATTGGACATGTCATCATGTGTTTGCGCATTGCACCTTGTGATCGTGTGATTTATGTGTGCTTTGTATTTTCTTTGGGTATCGATAGATTCCGGAGTCGAGGGTCTCTCTAACTACCCCGACGAGCAGTACTTCACGACCGGGCAGCAAGGCAAGAGATAACCTAACCTTCTTGGCATCTAGCATCCTAAGATTTTATCAAATTATTTTATCCACCATAATATTGCATGCGGTTCAAATGTCCTTTTTGGTAAATATTAGAATATCCTATGAATGCATGTTCTTCCCCGAGCCAATCACATGTATCCCTACCTATGAAACCTAGGGTTGAAGTGTTGGCCCGAGATAAAGATAGAATTGATGTTTTCATATGCTTAGCCAGGCTTAGTTAAATATTTTAGTTATGTCCGTTGTTTATTTCCATAATTGTTGTTGAAGATGGAATGATGCGGACTCGGCGGATATGTGGGGTGCTTAATTAAAATGCTAAGATGGCTTGGATGAGTTGCCCTCGGGGAGGGTGGTTTGCCTCATTCTTGCCGCCTAGGTTGAGAATGCTTTTAGCTAGAACCAAGAACCGAGCGTGCTTCCATTGGTGGGTGTATGGGCGCCTCGCTGACCGAATAATTTGTGAGGGGCTTGTCAAGGGTCCTCTAGTTTGCTATTTCCATTTGCGCGTGGGTGGTGTGAGTGGAAAAAGGAACAAGGATGATGGTGTGTAGGACGTGACGGTGGGGCAGGGCGCTGGGAGCGCTGAACCTGTCCTTCCGCCATTGATGGTCCTTGAGTAAGCCTCATGCATTGTAAAGGTCTAACCGCGCCCGCTCGCCGGCCTTCCCCGGAAGAGGGCCAACTAGGTGAGCCGGACGGTACCAATGGGTAAAATAGTACACCCCCTGCAGGGTAAATCTTTTCGAAAAGCCGTGTCCACAGTTATGGACAAACTCTTGGGAAAGGCGGATTAGCTCATAGATAACTTTAACCTAATTGATATGGCAGCTAAAGGTTGTATAATCAACGTGTGATAAAGGTTCATTTCCTCGAGGGTGAGTCGAGGGAGTGCCTTTGTGAGATGAGTGGTGATGGTTGTAAGTAGGTTCACCGAGAACCGAAGATGTTCATGATACTCTCTTACCCCTTTATAAAAATATTCTGAGTAGACGAATGCCATGTGTCCTTTAAGTTTCGGTTTATGAAAGTTAGCTTTATGCAAAAGAACTACATTAAACAGCTTTAGAGCCTCCGTCAGTCATTGGGCCTATATCGCCCTACTAAACTTGCGAGTACATCGTACTCAGTCTCTCTTTGCTGCCTCTATGATTTTGTATTTCAGAGGAGGACGACACCGAGCAACTAGGTGGGTTCTTCGTTGACGTCGACTACTAGTCCGGGGTTCCCAGGTGGCAGCTTGGGACCGTGGAACAAGCTGGCTTGGGTGAATGTTATTTGTAGGCCTCTTAGGCCATATATTTGCTTCTTGTTGTTAGACAACACTACCCGCTTCCGCTTGATGAATTGTTGGATCTGTGATCCTTTTGCTGTGTAATATTTGTATTCTTCTCATTATATGAGTTGCTATATGTTTTGTGTCGTAGAGTCATGCAATGTGCCAGTTTGTTCCACTAGTCTCGATCTCTGTGTTATACCTTGATGGTTGGGCCAAGTACATAGCCTCTCTGTATAATTCCGGGGTCGGGGCGTTTACAACTGACACTAGGCAACTTGTCAATAGGTTA
>QRDG01000507.1:2235564-2291231 GCA_012064385.1 Puccinellia tenuiflora
GGTTTATGAATCTGAAAATTATCCTCAAAGCTGCCAAGAAACTGTATGTCCTAGATGCACCGCTAGGTGAGGCTCCAGCAGAGGGAGCGGCTGAAGACATTAGGAATGTCTGGGCAGCCCGTTCAGAGGACCACGAGATAGTTAAGTGCGGTCTGTTGTATGGCTTAGGACCTAAGCTTCAAAAGCGTTTTGAGCACCATGGCGTTCATCAGATGATCGTTGATCTGAAAGCTATGTTTCAGACTCAAGCCAAGGTGGAGAGGTATGAAGCCTCTTCTAAGTTCTTTAGTTGTATGATGGAAGAGAACAGCTCCGTCAGTGAACACGTGCTCAAGATGTCTGGGTACGGTGATCGTCTGGCGCAGCTGGGTGTTGTGATTCCCAATGAGTTGGGGATTGACCGTGTTCTCCAGTCACTTCCACCGAGCTACAAAAGCTTATGATGAACTATAACATGCAAGGGATGGAGAAAACTCTCCCTGAGCTTTTCGCGATGTTAAAGACCGCGGAAGTGGAAATCAAGAAGGAGCATCAAGTGTTGATGGTCAACAAGACCACCAGTTTCAAGAAAAAGGGCAAAAGAGACAACTTCAAGAGGGACGGCAAGCGAGCTGCCGGGCCTGCGAGGAAGTGAAGGAAGGGCCCTAAGTCTGATAATGAGTGCTTCTACTGCAAGGGAACCGGACACTGGAAGCGGAACTGCCCCAAGTATTTGGCGAACAAGAAGGCTGGCACCGTCAAACAAGGTATATATGATATACAAGTTATTGATGTGTATTTAACAAGTGATCGTAGTAGCACCTGGGTATTTGATACTGGTTCGGTTGCTAATATATGTAACTCGAAACAGGAGCTGCGGAATAGACGGCGCTTGGCAAGGGACGAGGTGACGATGCGAGTTGGAAATGGATCAAAAGTTGAAGTCATCGCTGTCGGCACACTCCCTCTGCATTTACCTTCGGGATTAGTTTTAAACCTTAATAATTGTTATTATGTGCCTGCGTTAAGCATGAACATTATATCTGGATCTTGTTTATTGCGAGACGGTTATTCATTTAAGTCTGAAAACTTTGGTATTTCGATTTATATGGATAATACCTTTTATGGTCATGCACCTGAGAGGAATGGTTTATTTCTATTGGATCTCGATAGTAGTGATACACATGTTCATAACATTGATGCCAAAAGATGCAAAGTGAATGATGATAATACCACATATTTGTGGCACTGCCGTTTGGGTCATATTGGTGTAAAGCGCATGAAGAAAACTCCATTCTGATGGACTTTTGGATTCACTTGATTTTGAATCATTTGAAACTTGCGAACCATGCCTTATGGGTAAGATGACTCGAACACCTTTCTCCGGCACGATGGAGAGAGCAACAGACTTGTTGGAAATCATACATACCGATGTGTGTGGTCCGATGAGTGTTGCAGCGCGCGGTGGATATCGTTACTTCTTGACCTTCACCGATGATTTGAGTAGATATGGGTATATTTACTTAATGAAACATAAGTCTGAAACGTTCGAAAAGTTCAAAGAATTTCAGAGTGAAGTTGAGAACCATCGTAACAAGAAAATCAAGTTTCTTCGATCCGATCGTGGAGGCGAATATTTGAGTTACGAGTTTGGCATGCATTTAAAGACGTGTGGAATTGTTTCACAACTCACGCCACCCGGAACACCAGAGCGTAATGGTGTGTCTGAACGTCGTAATCGAACCTTATTGGATATGGTGCGATCTATGATGTCTCACACAGATCTGCCACTATCATTTTGGAGCTATGCATTAGAGACAGCCGCATTCACATTAAATAGGGCTCCATCAAAATCCGTTGAGACGACTCCATATGAGTTATGGTTTGGCAAGAAGCCAAAGTTATCGTTTCTCAAAGTTTGGGGTTGTGATGCTTATGTGAAAAAGCTTCAACCTGATAAGCTCGAACCCAAATCGGAAAAGTGCGTCTTCATTGGATACCCTAAGGAAACTATTGGGTATACCTTCTACCACAGAACCGAAGGCAAGATTTTCGTTGCCAAGAATGGTTCCTTTCTAGAGAAGGAGTTTCTCTCGAAAGAAGTGAGTGGAAGGAAGATAGAGCTCGATGAGGTTATTGAACCTGTTCTTGAGATGCCGAGTAGCGCAGAACTGGAAGTTGTTCCAGAACAGCCATCGCCACCTGAAGAAGGAGCAAATGATGGTGATCATGTTGTTCCAGTCAAGGCTGCTATTGAACCTCGCAGATCAACGAGGGGACGTATCGCTCCTGACCGGTACGACCCCGTCATGAATGTCATGTTGTTAGACAATGATGAACCTGCGAATTATGAGGAAGCAATGATGAGCCCAGACTCTGATAAATGGCTAGGAGCCATGAAATCCGAAATGGAATCCATGTATGAAAACCAAGTATGGACTTTGGTAGACTTACCTAACGACCGTAAGGCCGTTGAGAACAAATGGATATTCAAGAGAAAGACAGACGCTGACGGAAACGTCACCGTGTATAAAGCTCGACTTGTCGCAAAGGGTTTCCGACAAATTCAAGGAGTTGACTACGATGAGACATTCTCACCCGTAGCGATGCTGAAATCTGTTCGGATTATGTTAGCAATTGCCGCATATTATGACTATGAAATTTGGCAAATGGATGTGAAGACCGCGTTCCTTAATGGTCATATTAAGGAAGAGTTGTACATGGTACAGCCCGAAGGTTTTGTTGATCCAAAGGATGCTAACAAGGTATGCAAACTTCAGAGATCCATCTATGGACTGAAGCAAGCATCGCGGAGTTGGAATCTTCGGTTTGATGAAGTGATCAAAGGGTTTGGATTTGTCCAAACTTATGGAGAAGCCTGTATTTACAAGAAAGTGAGTGGGAGTTCAGTTGCATTTCTAATACTATGTGTGGATGACATATTATTGATTGGAAATGATGTTACACTACTTGAAAGTGTAAAGTCTTATTTGAATAAGAGTTTTTCAATGAAAGACCTTGGTGAAGCGGCGTATATTTTAGGCATAAAGATCTATAGAGATAGGTCAAAGCGCCTAATAGGGCTTTCACAAAGTACATACCTTGACAAGGTTCTGAAGAAGTTCAGAATGGAAAATTCAAAGAAGGGGTTCTTACCAATGTTGCAAGGAAAGGTTCTGAGTAAGACTCAGAGTCCTGTTACGGCAGAAGATAGAGAGATAATGGACAAGGTTCCTTATGCCTCTGCGATAGGCTCTATCATGTATGCCATGCTATGTACTAGACCAGATGTGTGCCATGATGTAAGTTTGACTAGCAGGTACCAAAGTGATCCAGGAGTGGAACACCGGTCAGCTGTCAAGAATATCCTTAAGTATCTGAATAGAACTAAGGAAATTTTTCTCGTATATGGAGGTGACCAAGAGCTAGTCGTAAGGAGTTACGTCGATGCTAGTTGGGACACAGATCCGGATGATTCTAAATCTCAGTCCGGATACGTGTTTATTCTGAATGGTGGCGCTGTGAGTTGGAGGAGTTCCAAGCAGAGTGTGGTGGCGAAATCTTCAACAGAAGCGGAGTATGTTGCGGCCTCGTCGGCAGCAAGTGAAGCAGTCTGGATGAAGGAGTTCCTCTCAGAGCTGAGCGTGGTTCCAAGTGCGTCAAGACCTCTGGCCCTGTACTGTGATAATACAGGTGCAATAGCTCTTGCCAAGGACCCGACTTCACACAAGAATACCAAGCATATCAAGCGCCGCTATCACAATTTGCGTGAGAATGTCAAGGATGGTGACATAGAGATTTGCAAGGTGCATACGGATCTGAATGTGGCAGAACCGTTGACTAAACCTCTTCCACGAGCAAAACATGATCAACACCGAGAGGCCATGGGTGTTAGATTGCTACAAATGTAAACTAGATTATTGACTCTAGTGCAAGTGGGATACTGTTGGAGATATGCCCAAGAGGCAATAATAATGATTATTGTTTATCATATTTCTCCGTTCATGATATGTTTATTTCCATGCTAGAATTTTATTAACCGGAAACAAATACATGTGTGGAATATAAACAGTAATGTGTCCCTAGTCTTTCCTCTTGTGACTAGTTCGTTTAATTAAGTGATGGTTAGATGTTTCCTAACCATGGTTTTATGAATCACTTAATAAACGAAGTTTGTATCATAGGTGATGATATAATGGACGAGACTCAAAATAAATAGATGTCAAATATAGTTTTCTTAGACCATGAGATTATGTCACTCCCGCTTATCGGAGGAGAGCTTTGTGGACATCAAACGTCACTTCGTAACTGGGTGATTATAAAGGTGGCTTTCAGGTTCTCCGATGATAGGTTGTTGGGTGACATGTTTCAAGACTGGGATTTGTTCATCCAACAGTTGGATAGATATCTCTGGGCCCTCTCGGTAGTATAGCATCTAAACGCTTGCAAGCATATGACTAAGTGGCTAGTCATAAGGGATCCTATTCTATGGGAACGAGTAAAGAGAACTTGTCGGTAACGAGATTAATCAGATATGGAGATATCGGTGGATTGAATCTCGGACAAGTAATATATCGTGAAACAAAAGGAATCGTATATGGATTAATTGAATCCCGGACATTGTGGTTCGACTAGTAAAGTACTTCGTCGAATATGTAGGAATTAATATGGACATCCCGGTCCCGCTATTAATATGACATATTCGCGAACCCGCAGAGTCACACACTTAACGTTCGATGTAGTTAGGGTTCGAGATAATTGATGGTGAGAACGAATATTGATTCGGAGTCCCGGATAGGATCCCGGACATCACGAGGAGTTCCGGAGTGGTCCGGAGAATAAGATTCATATAAGGAAAGTTGTTTCCGGAGGTTAAGAAAGGTTCGGGGATTTATCGGTAAAGTACCGGAATGTTCTAGAAGGTTCTAGAGGGGTCTAGAAGTGGGGCCCATAGGAGTATGGGGCCCACATGGTATGAAGGGGCAGTGGGCTGGCCTAATGGGCCAGCCGCACCACCACCCATAGGCCCACCCGAGCCAAGCTTCTAGAAGCAAAGGGGGGGCCGGCCGAAACCCTAGAGGTGGCTTGGGGGCCAAGCCACCCCCCTTGCGCCGGCCCTAGGAGAGGGAGGGGCGCACCCCCCCTTTGGCCTCCTATATAAGGAGGGGCAAGGGGAGGGGTGCCGAAACCCTTTGGCTTCCCCTAAGGTGCCAAGCCGCCGGCCCCCTCCCTACCCTAGCCGCACCCCCCTCCTCCTCCTCTCTCCCGACACCGCTTGGCGAAGCCCTGTCCAATCTCCACCATACACACCACGCCACCGTCGTCGTGCTGTTGATCTCGAGCCTCTCCACCACCTCTTGCGGGATCAAGAACGTGGAGTCTTCATCGAGCTGTACGTGTGGATCTCTCGGAGGCGTTGCTCGTGCGGCGCTTGGATAACACATCTCCTCGCGACTAGACAAGTCTAGTTGCGGGGATCGACTAGCCAACCCCTGCCTCGACAAAACGCTCACGGTTTTCTTCGAGGGTGAGATTCGATCTCCTTCTTGCTACCAACCTCTCGTAGATCGGATCTAGATGTTGGGTTTATTCCGCTATCTTTGCGTAGGAAAATTTTTGTTTTCTATGCTGCGACCCTTCAATTAGCTCGTTTTCGTGCCTGACGCCGACCACCGCCGCTAGCCGCCGACCGGAGCCGCCCCTCGTAGATCGAAGGCGACCATCATCTTCGCCGCATCCTCCTCTCCCGCCTGGTGCCTGGAATCGAGCCGGGACCGGCCGGATCGACACCGGCGTCCTCAACACCGCCCGCACCCGGCCATGCTCTGCCGGCCCAATTCGGTCGTCGCCGGCCACCCCCTCGCCGCGCCGACCACTCGTAGTTAATCGGGGTGAGTCCCTCCCCCTTTTTGGCCCTCTCCCGCGTCCCTTCCTCCCTCCCTCGCCGCCGTTGACCATCCGGTCATCGCCGGCGTCACCGCGCCATGCCCCCGGCCTGGCCGAGGCTTGGGCCGGCCTGAGGCCGGAGGACTCGGGCTGGTGCCCGGCCTGCGAGCCCGGCCTGGGCCGACCAGAGGCCGGCCGGCTCGGCCACCACCCCGGCCTGGGCCGGCCAAAGGCCGGCGCCTTCGGGTTGGTCCCCGGCCTGCACCCCGGCCTGGCCGGCTCGAGGCCGGCCTGCCAGGGAATTAGTTTCCCTTTTTGGTTTTTGAAACAATTTTAAAATATCGATAACTATTTGAATTTTGATCCAAATTTGACAAATCAAATACCAAAATGTTCAGAAAAACAAAACCTATGTGCTAGAAGCATTGTAATAGACTTTTGAAGATATAATGTTGCAGTTTATCTATGAATTCCAAAAAGGGTTCGAATAGTACCTAATTCGGAAAAATCACAATTCATTAAATATTTATCCAAAAATTATGAATAAGATATCAATGTGATCAACACTTCAAATGCAAACAAACCATGCTAACATCACATCATGATCACAAATATTTATTTGAAGTTATTCATAATTGGTTTAAATGAATTAAATTCAATTATTTAATTAATTTGCTATTTATTCATCGGTACTCCGAAAATTACAAATACAGTACCGAAATGATCGGAATGACAAACCCTACCCATTTCATGTCATGTTCATGCATATTGAGCCACTTCTCTAATAATTTAATAAATTATGAAGAATGTGGTCACTAAGAAAAATATGGGGTTGTTTCCAAATAATTGCACTAATTATTTGGAACTCCATTTAATTTGTTAGATAAATTAAGGGTTGATATCTTTGCACCAATTTGGCATGTCATCATGTGATTGAGCATTGCACGTTGTGTTCTTGTGATTTATTTGTTCTTTTGTATTATTTTGGGTATCGATAGATTCCGGAGTCGAGGATTCCCTCTCCTACCCCGACGAGCCGTACTACACTCCCCGGCAGCAAGGCAAGAGATAATCCAACCTTCTTGGCATTCTAGCATCCTAATGTTTTATAACTTATTTTATCCACCACAATATTGCACGCGATTCCAATGTCTCTTTGATCAAAATCTAGAGAATCCTATTATTGCATGTTTTTCCCCGAGCCAATCACATGTATCCCTACCTATGAACCCTAGAGATGATGTGTTGGCCTGAGACAATAACATAAGTGTTGGTTTTATATGCTTAGCCATGCTTAGTTAACTGCTTAGATGTCCGTTATTTATTTCCATGATTTAGGCAATTGATGGAATGATCGGACAATGTGGAGGTTGTGGTGGTACTTAATTAAGTTGCTAAAAAGGCTTGGGTGAGTTGCCATCGGGGATGGTGTTTTGCCTCACTCTTGCCCCTAAGTGCGAGTTCCTGTCTTCGGAACCAAGGTCTGAGCGTGCTGCCACTGGTGGGGACATATGGAATCCCCTTTAACTAAATAACTTGTGCGGACGTATCCAAGGGTCCTCTAGTTCGCTTTTCCATTTGCCATGTGTGTGAGCGGAAAAAGAATTGATGAGGATGGTGGTGTTTAGGACGTGGCGATGGGGCAGGGTGTTGAAATGGGCACTGAACCTGTCTTGTGGCCACAGATGACCCTTGGATAGTCTCACGCGAGGTAAAGGTTTAACCGCGCCCACTCGCCGGCCTTCCCCGGAAGAGGGTCAAACAGGTGAGCCGGACGGTACTGGTGGGTAAAATAGTACACCCCTGCAGGGTTAATCTTTTCGAAAAGCCGTGTCCGCGGTTATGGACGCCTTGGGAATGGATTTACGGGATCATAGAAAACCTTAACCTAATTAATTAATTTGGCAGCTAAAGGTTGCAACTCAACGTGTGTGAAAAAGGTTCATTTCCTCGAGGGTGATTCGAGGGAGTGCCTTTGGTGGAGATGAGTGGTTATGGCTACAAGTAGGTTCGCTGAGAACCAAAGATGAAATGTTACTCTCTTACCCCCTTTATAAAAACTATTCTGAGTAGACGAATGCCATGTGTCAATTTATGTTTTGGTTTATGAAATTTAGCTTTATGCAAAAGAAATACATATACAGCTTTAGAGCCTCCATCAGCATTGGGCCTATATCGTCCTACTAAACTTGCGAGTATGTCGTACTCAGTGTCTCTTTGCTACCTTTATACTTGTATTTCAGAGGAGGACGACACCGAGCAGCTAGGTGGGTTCTTCGTGGACGTCGACCTGTAGTCCGGGGTTCCCAGGTGGCAGCTTGGGACTGTGGAACAAGCTGGCTGGGATCTCTTATTTGTAGGCCTCTTAGGCCATATATTTGCATCTTATTGTTAGACAACACTACCCGCTTCCGCTTGATGTATTGTTGGATCTGTGATCCTTTTGATGTGTAATATTTGTATTCTTCTCTTATATGAGTTGCTATATGTGTCGTAGAGTCTGCAATGTGCCAGTTGTTCCACAAGTCTCAGTCTCTTTACTATACATGGAAGCGATGTCTGAGCTTATGGCATGATCGAGGTGTTGTGTGCCGATGATCCATTCCGAGCACAACTGCCAATGAGTTTTGGCTTGGGATTGGTAAACCCAGTCAGGTTTCAAGTGGCGCGGGACAGCCCGCTACGCCGCAACGCCGCCCCGCAAAAAACGCTCGCGCGGCGCCGCTGCTTCGACCGCGCTATTAGTAGCGGGATGAAGCGGTTAAGCTGCGTTGCCTGCTAACAGCCCGCAAGGCCTGCGTTGTCCCACTAGCAGCTCGCACCCGAAGCCCTGCCGACGCCGTCGCCTCCCTCCGTCTTCCCCGTCCCTCGTTGACCCAGCCGACGCCGCCGCCTCCCTCTGTCTCTGACGCCGCTTCCCTCTGTCGCCGGCGTCGCCGCCTCCCTCCGTCTCAGCAGAGTGCTAGCTAGCTCTTCCGAGCGATCAGCCAGCTGCCCAGCTAGCTCAGCAGAGCGAGCGAGCCGAGCGATCAGAGCTAGCTAACAAACAGAGCGGGATTTGCGTGTACGCCAGCTAACACAGCGATCAGAGCTAGCTAACAAACAGAGCGGGATATTGCGGGATTTGCGTGTACGCCGCTCTGATCGCTCTGACTGTAGTGGTGATTTGCGGCAGACCGCTGTGTCCTGCTCTGATCGCTCTTTCCCGCGTTGCCTCCCGGCGGTCAGCCGCATCCCGTCCCGCTTGACAGCTGAAAACCCAGTAACCCTTGATTGTGTAGCATGATCGGTTACACAACGTTCCACTGTATAGTTCTGGGGTCGGGACGCTACAAGTTGGTATCAGAGCAGGACTGCCTGTAGGAAACCCTTTCTATTGGTCGATGTCGAGTCTAGTTAAAAATTATTTATGACCTAAAAATGAGTTGTGAAAACCTTCTTAGGATTCTTTTTACTCCTCATCCAACTCGTTCTACTCTGATTCTTACCTCTATTTGTTTTGAGCTTGGTGACAATGTTTAGGTTCACGGGGTTGGGTTTCTACCGTCTAGTTATGTCTCGAGTCCGTTATATCCGTTTACTATCGCCGCGATGACGTTATGTCACCGTGGTTGTCTAAATCTGTCTTAGTGTTTGCCATCTTCAATATCTATATCTGAAGCACTCAAATGATCTATCCTATCTGTCGGAGTTGGTTACTAACCTGTCATTGTTCCAATTCTTCAGAATGGCTCCTACCCGCCATGGGGAATCAAGCAACCCTGATGCACCACCGCCACCCTCAATGGCGGAGGTCCTGATGGCAATTGAGCAGAACCGGCTGCGAAATGAGCGTCTGCTCGAGCAGCTGGTGCAGCAAGGGGCCAGGAGGAACACGGACTGCACCACTCTCACCGAGTTCTTGCGGTCCCAACCTCCCACTTTCTCTGAAACTAAGGAGCCGCTTGATGCGGATGATTGGCTTCGGGCTCTAGAGCGCAAGTTTGCCGCTCTTCACGTTTCGGTGGCGGAACACGTCAACTTCGCCACCTACCTGCTGAATGGAGCCGCCGGCTCCTGGTGGGAGAGCCACATGGCAATGTTTGCCACGGGCCATGTCTTCACTTGGGAGGATTTCCGCGCCGCTTTCCGTGCGGCGTACATCCCCAAGCCCATCCTGGCGCTCAAGAGGAGGGAGTTCCTGGAATTGACCCAGGGACGCATGGACGTCCAGTCCTATGGATAGGAGTTCAACCACCTCTCCCGATACGCCCCTCAGGACGTGACAAATGACGAGGACAAGCAATACCTCTTCCGTAAGGGGCTCGCACCTCGTCTCCGATACGAGCTCCTACCCTTCAAGTTCACCTCCTACCAGGAGCTCTACAACCAGGCTCTCACCATGGAGCAAGGTAGGAAGGAGCTGGAGGCTTCCAAGAGGCCAGCTTCCACCGACAACCAGAGCTCCTCTTCCTAAGAGGGCAAGAAGCGCCGGGTATTTGTGCCCTTCAGCGCTGTGCCTAAGGCACCCTCCACGCCGAAGGCCACCGGGTACTTGCCACCTCCGCCTCGCCCAGCTATTTCGACCTTGGGTGCGGCGGGAGGCGGTTTTCGACCTCGACTGCCTGCACCAGCGGGGCTCACTTGCTTCTCTTGTGGCCAGCCGGGGCACTACTCCAGGGAGTGTCCTCAGAAGGCATCGGCTACCACAGCACCTGCTCCAGCACCCTCTACCCCAGCCGCCAAGGCTACCACCATTAGCCGTGGCCGCCTGAACCACGTCTCGGCTGAAGGCGTTGAGGAGGACCCCGGAGTTCTCATGGGTACGCTTCGAATTAATGATTACCCTACTTCAGTCTTGTTTGATTCTGGAGCATCGCATTCATTCATATCAATAGCTTTTGCACACAACCATCAAATCCCATTTGTGAACATGAACTCCTCGTTAGTGGTCAAGACCCCAGGCTCTAGTTGGCACACCAAATGGGTTGCTCCGGAAGTCTAGATTACCATAGGCTATTGGTCTTTCCCGTTCCAGCTGATAGCACTGAAGTCAGATGGGCTAGATATAATTCTGGGGATGGATTGGTTAGTCAAATACCAGGCCAACCTGGACTGTGCTGCCAAGTCTGTCACCGTGATCCACCCAACTGTCGGGCTGGTGAGTTATTGGTCACCCTCGTCCGCAATTCCCTCCGCTGCCACTCCACTCTCACCAGAGATCAGCTTGTGTTTCCTGGAAGGAACCACCCCGCCTGAAATGCATGAAGTTGCTGTGGTGTGTGATTTCCCCGATGTTTTCCCGGAGGAATTGCCCGGCATGCCACCTGATCGCAGCGTGGAGTTTGTGATTGAGTTGGTTCCGGGAACCGCCCCAGTTTCCAAAAGGCCCTACCGCATGCCAACGGAAGAGCTATCTGAACTGAAGAAGCAACTTGATGAGCTTCTAGAAAAAGAATTCATCCGGCCGAGTAGCTCACCTTGGGGCTGCCCGGTCATCTTTGTCAAGAAGAGGGATACAAATGTTCCTCGACTGGTTGTTGATTACCGCCCTCTGAATGCGGTGACCATCAAGAACAAGTATCCAATTCCCAGAATAACCGACTTGTTCGATCAATTAGCTGGTGCAACGGTATTCTCCAAGATGGATCTGAGGTCAGGCTACCATCAAATAGAAATCCGAAAGGAGGATATTCCGAAGACGACTTTCACTACCCGCTATGGGTTATATGAGTACACCGTCATGTCCTTCGGCCTCACAAATGCTCCGGCTACATTCATGAGGCTGATGAACTCCATCTTCCACGAGTACCTCGATAAGTTTGTCATTATTTACATCGATGACATCCTTGTCTACTCCAAACCGAAGACAAACATGCTAAGCATCTTCGGCTAGTCCTGACCAAGCTCCATGATCACCGCCTCTATGCCAAGTTCTCCAAGTGTGAGTTTTGGCTAAAAGAGCTCATTTTCCTCGGTCATGTGGTGTCAGCTACTGGAGTAGCAGTGATACCAGACAAGATCCAGGCAATCCTGGATTGGCCAACTCCCAAGTCCGCCAAAGATATCCGAAGCTTCCTTGGATTGGCGGGTTATTACCGCCGATTCATCGAGGGCTTTTCCAAGATAGGCAAGGCATTGACTGACCTCCTCAAGAAGAACAAGCAGTTCATATGGTCAGACAAGGCTGAAGAAAGCTTCCAAACTCTCAAGGTCAAGCTCACCACCACTCCGGTGCTTGTTCTTCCCGACACCGACAAAGACTTTGTCATCTACTGTGATGCATCCCTTCAAGGCTTGGGCTGTGTTTTGATGCAAGAAGGCCATGTGGTCGCTTATGCTTCCCGTCAACTCAAACCACATGAGCAAAATTATCCAACTCATGATTTGGAGCTTTTCGCCATGGTACATGCTCTGAAGCAATGGAGGCCCTACCTATTGGGCAACCGTTGTGAGATCTACTCTGACCACCAAAGTCTAAAATATCTCTTCACCCAGCCGGATCTGAACTTGAGGCAGAGGAGATGGCTGGAATTGATTAAAGATTATGATGTGACCCTCAATTATCAACCCGGCAAGGCAAATGTCGTGGCCGATGCTTTGAGTCGCAAGGCCTATTGCAACACCGTGATGGTGGAAAAGGCACAACCGGCTCTCCACGAGGAATTTGCTAGCTTGAATCTGGAGATTGTTCCCTCCGGTTATCTAGCTAACCTCAAGATCAAATCCACTCTTGAGGATGAAATCAAGGCCGCCCAGCAACATGATGCTGGCATCCGCAAGATCAAGAAGAATATTGCAAGCGGGAAGGCCAAGTGTTTCTCCGTTGATGATTCCGGTGTGGTTTATTTTGGGGACCGCCTTGTGGTGCCCAAAAGGGGAAATACCAAGGAGTTGATACTCCATGAAGCCCATGAGTCTCCGATATCCATCCATCCCGGTAGCACAAAAATGTACCAAGACCTCCGTCCCAAATTCTGGTGGACCCGCATGAAGCGGGAAATTGCGAAGTATGTTGCTGAATGCGACGCGCGTATGTCGCCGAGTGAAGGCTGAACATCAAAGGCCAGCTAGTACCCTTCACCCCATAGCCATCCCTGAGTGGAAATGGGATGAAGTTGGCATGGATTTCATCACCGGTTTTCCGAGGTCACAAAAGGGCAACAATGCCATATGGGTCGTCATCGACCGCCTATCCAAGGTAGCCCATTTCCTTCCGGTTCGCGAGGACATAAATGCAAAGAAATTGGACGAGTTATATGTTGCCCGCATTGCTCCTCTCCACGGTGTTCCAATGAGGATCATCTCAGACCGTGGGAGCTTATTCGTATCCAGATTCTGGCAGGCTTTCCAAATGCTATGGGACCCCGTCTTAACTTCAGCACCGCCTATCATCCTCAAACTGATGGTCAAACAGAGAGGGTGAACCAAGTTCTTGAGGATATGCTTCAGGCTTGTGTTATCTCCTTCGGCAAGGGTTGGGAAAAGTACCTTCCTCTCGCCGAGTTCTCCTACAATAATAGCTATCAAGCCAGTTTGCAAATGGCTCCCTTTGAGGTTCTTTATGGGAGAAAATGCCGGACTCCCCTAAATTGGTCTGAAACCGGAGAGAGGCCACTCTTCGGTCCGGATGTGATCAATGAAGCCGAAGAGAAAGTCCGTGTCATTCGGGATAATCTCAAGGCTGCTCAATCCCGTCAGAAAATCTATTATGACAAGCATCATCAAGAGGTCCACTATGAAATTGGTGACAAGGCCTATCTTCGAGTCTCTCCTCTCCGAGGCGTTCGTCGCTTCGGGATCAAGGGCAAATTGGAACCTCGCTACGTTGGCCCTTTCACCATCCTAGCCAAGCGAGGAGATATCTCCTATAAACTTGAGCTACCCTCCAACTTCCCGGATGTCTACGATGTATTCCATGTTTCCCAACTCCATTGTTGCTTCAAGGATCCAATCCGTGGGGTTGATCATGAGGCATTGGACATTCAAGAGGACTTGACCTATTGCGAGCATCCTATCCGCATCTTGGATGAAGCGGAGAGGAAAACCCGCAACCAGACCATCAAGTTCCTTAAGATTCAATGGTCTAACCATTCTGAGGAAGAAGCCACATGGGAGCGAGAAACTAGTCTACGTCAAGAATACCCCGCCTTCTTCACTCAAGCCTAGAATCTCGGGACGAGATTCCTGTAAGGGGGGTAGAATTGTAACAGCCCCAACTTGGTACTGAAAAATACGAAGAATTTTTCCACTTTTTGTCTTCATGTTTGCATCATAGCATCCAAATGCAATTGCTAATTCTAACATCCATTGGAAACAAATTGAAATGGGGAGGCAAACTTCCCAAACTTTCCAACCAAGGTATTGGCTCAACTTAGCAAACCAAATCAATCTTGGACTTCCAAATTGTTTAGGAAGTTCCCAATTTGCTTTTATAACCAATGCCCAATTTCCAAATGTTGTCCAATAGAAAATAAACAGGAGGATCCTAAATTGGTTTAATTCAAATCCTATTTTGAATTCAAGCTAAACCTTTCCAAAAATTCAAACTAAAATCATGGGAAGCTTCCATATTATTATATGAGCCTCCATGAATTATTTATTATTTTTGGAAATGTTTAAGTGCTTCAATTAAATGTAAATTGGAAATTGTCAAAAATACTTTTAATTAAAAGTTGTGAACAATTTTTGACCAAAACTTTTTATTTTGCCACCCCAATTTTTGTGAAGCTTCTAAAGGACAAGGGAGGCCTATGTGAATTTTTCTAGAATTTAAAAAAAAATGTCCTGGTGCCCCAATTAAATCACTAAAATCTGCTAGGGGGCCTTTTTGCAATGAATTCAAAAGTTGCCGGGGGGTTCTTCGCAAAAATCGCTTCCCGCACCCATGCCGCGCTGCCGCTTCTCACTGGTGGCCAAGGACCACGCCGAGGACGCCACTGCTCCCCTCACCTGCCTCTCTCCTTTTTCCCCTTGTTTCCCGGATCGATTTAGGCGATTAGCTCGTTTCCCGTGCCCGACGCCGACCACCGCCGCTAGCCGCAGCATCGCCGCCGACCGGAGCCGCCCCTCGTAGATCAAAGGCGACCATCATCTTCGCCGCCTCCTCCCCTCCATCCTGGTGCGTGGAATCGAGGCGGGTCCGGCCGGATCGACACCGGCGTCCTCAACACCGCCCGCACCCGGCCGTGCTCCGCCGGCCCGATTCGGTCGTCGCCGGCCACCCCCTCGCCGCGCCGACCACTCGTAGTTAATCGGGGTGAGTCCCTCCCCCTTTTTGGCCCTTTCCCGCGTCCCTTCCTCCCTCCCTCGCCGCCGTTGACCATCCGGTCGCCGTCGGCGTCACCGCGCCATGCCCCCGGCCTGGCCGAGGCTTGGGCCAGCCTGAGGCCGGAATCCTCGGGCTGGTGCCCGGCCTGCGAGCCCGGCCTGGGCCGGCCAGAGGCCGGCCGGCTCGGCCACCACCCCGGCCTGCCAGCCCGGCCTGGGCCGGCCGAAGGCCAGCGCCTTCGGGTTGGTCCCCGGCCTACACCCCGGCCTGGCCGGCTCGAGGCCAGCCTGCCAGGGAATTAGTTTCCCTTTTTGGTTTTTGAAACAATTTTAAAATATCGATAAATATTTGAATTTTGATCCAAAATTGACAAATCAAATACCAAAATGTTCAGAAAAACAAAACCTGTGTGCTAGAAGAATTGTAATAGTCTTTTGAAGATATAATCTTGCTGTTTATCTATGAATTCCAAAAAGGGTTCGAATAGTACCTAATTCGGAAAAATCACAATTCATTAAATAATTATCCAAAAATTATGAATAAGATATCAATGTGATCAACACTTCAAATGCAAACAAACCATTCTAACATCACATCATGATCGCAAACATTTATTTGAAGCTATTCATAATTGGTTTAAATGGATTAAATTCAATTATTTAATTAATTTGCTATTTATTCATCGGTACTCCGAAAATTACAAATAAAGTACCGAAATGATCGGAATGACAAACCCTACCCATTTCATGTCATGTTCATGCATATTGAGCCACTTCTCTAATAATTTAATAATTTATGAAGAATGTGGTCACTAAGAAAAATATGGGGTTGTTTCCAAATAATTGCACTAATTATTTGGAACTCCATTTAATTTGTTAGATAAATTAAGGGTTGATATCTTTGCATCAATTTGACATGTCATCATGTGATTGAGCATTGCACCTTGTGTTCTTGTGATTTATTTGTTCTTTTGTATTATTTTGGGTATCGATAGATTCCGGAGTCGAGGATTCCCTCTCCTACCCCGACGAGCCGTACTACACTCCCCGGCAGCAAGGCAAGAGATAATCCAACCTTCTTGGCATTCTAGCATCCTAATGTTTTATAACTTATTTTATCCACCACAATATTGCATGTGATTCCAATGTCTCTTTGATCAAAATCTAGAGAATCCTATTATTGCATGTTTTTCCCCGAGCCAATCACATGTATCCCTACCTATGAACCCTAGAGATGATGTGTTGGCCTGAGACAATAACATAAGTGTTGGTTTTATATGCTTAGCCATGCTTAGCCATGCTTAGTTAACTGCTTAGATGTCCGTTATTTATTTCCATGATTTAGGCAATTGATGGAATGATCGGACAATGTGGAGGTTGTGGTGGTACTTAATTAAGTTGCTAAAAAGGCTTGGGTGAGTTGCCATCGGGGATGGTGTTTTGCCTCACTCTTGCCCCTAAGTGTGAGTTCCTGTCTTCGGAACCAAGGTCTGAGCGTGCTGCCACTGGTGGGTACATATGGAATCCCCTTTAACTAAACTAGAAAAGTGGCCCGCGCACATGCGCGGGCAACATCTTTCATCATCTTTTAGTTCCATGTAATGAAATATTGAATGGAACTAAGGTTTCATATGGAATTATAATATATTTACATTCCAAAATTGTAATATCATTTAAAAATGTAGAACACCAGTACTACAATCGACAAATGATGTGATATTCAACATTTATGGACATTTCTTTAAAGCATGAAAGCCAGATGGAAAAATATGTTCTACTTCATGGATGTGAACGTAAGAATAAAACGTATAAAATCTAAATAGATTTCTTCTATCTACATTCATGTATAATTTATTTCTAGCTTATGCATTCTACAACAACTATAAACTTACATGGTCAAGGGGAAGTACTGAGACGATGGTTGAGTGTAAAGATTCAGGATTGAAATATGTACATTGCTCAGGTTAGAATTATATATATATATATATATGTCATGTTTTAGCCGCATAATATCAATCTTGTATGGAGGGCTTAAAACTACGTAGGTAATACACCATTGTATAAAAGGTTCCTGCATATCTATCATACTTTTTTGTGTATTTTTATATATCGACCGATGACCTCATGGAAATAAAACTTGCATATGTTGTCACGGTTGTGACCATACATACCAGAAACCACAAATGGAGGCCAAGCTCCATGGAGCTCTATATTTTGAAAAAAAATGAAAATCATATTTTTAAGATTCACAAAATTTGAAACAAATCCTGGCCATTGACAATGTTGTACTACACGAAAATGTCAAAGTGCAATATCTTAAATCAAAAAATGCATATTCCGGGCTACACGAAATAACAAACCTGACAGGTTTGGAAAGATTGTAATTTTACATTGTTTGCTACTTTTAAATGTCGGTCTCTATCATTTTTCTGCAACCCAAAATATAAAATATTTCTTGATATCATGTAAATGAAAAATTTATCCACCAAATAGCAGTTAGGTGCAACTCCTTGAGCTTAAACACAATTATTAGAGAATAAATATATGATATAGCCCTCATCTACGAATTAAAATTATTTAGTAACAGTTTGTAAATTAAAAAAGACGACACATAATGTATTAACTTTGTTGTTAAGAAACTATAGCGAAGGTGCTCATCATTGAACTTTTTGTCCTTTCATTTTTCCAACACAACCATCAAGGCAAGCTGCAATTAATCCACAATGTAGAAGCTTGGTCCAAGACTACAAAGGCGTATATTGAGAAAAATAGAAGGCTTGCAACATTATTCTCTAATCTACTAAAAACAATTGGGGATGGATAAATAGGCTTAAGATATGTCATGAGGTCAGTGCTTTGATCTCTATTGCAGAGAATTCTCTAGCACTAAAGTGCAGAGAATTTTTTCATATTCTCTCAGCAACAAAATGCACTTTACCTTGACCACACCTTGTACTGTTCTTCAATTTTTGAAAGGAATCATTGATGAAGTTGGACAGCAGTTTCAAACCCTGAATAAGAGAGCATAGAAGAAACTGAAAACAACCTTCCTGGCAGTGCGTGATGGGCAACGATGTCGGCCCTGCACATGACCTACACCACAGTGGAAATATGCAAAAGGAACACATGTGATAGACAGAGAGATATACCGACAAATAAAGTAATAGCATTGCCAAAAACCTTTAAGCTTCATAACATTCAGGCTTCCCTATAAGTTCTCCCGCCTTCCTTAATGATTGGCAATAATAAAAAAATCGCGAAATTACGAGTTACAATAAGTTGGGAGCATAGTTCATAAGAAACGGGAGTAGATATTTTACCTGCTGCTTTGAATCATTTTATTAAAGGTTTGATAATTTTTTATATCTGTAATCAGCCAAGGAAAAAATATGACAACCACCAGTCCATCTCTTTTAGCCCTCTCAAAGAGATGTGGTATCGTGATTCTTATATCCTATACTACAACATGGCAAGAATTAAGGACCACAACAATATCCAGTAGCGCTGCAAATCACATACATTGGCTGAAAGTGAAGGGTATCAAGCTGATCTGCTTGTTACAGAACTTGCCAAATATTTAATCAAATCATGTTGGGCTGGAGAAAAAAACTGACATGATCTGTAGCAATGAGCACATAAGCATGCGCGAGGAAAACATACGGGCTGGTATAATGGCAGTACAGTACAACAGGAAAAAGCAAGATTGGACATGGGGATCTGGGGTTCTGTGCAGCAATAGATTGTTGTGGCATCTCGTAGTCATCATTGCTTAGTGCTTACCAAGTTCTTTGCATGTAGTATGCTCTTAATTTAATAGCAACGGAACAAAGGTGCCTGCATTAATGGAACGGCTATAATTACCGGAGAGTTGAGATCTCCTGAATATTGAATCTGCTTCATGCTACACGTCACTTCCGCCTAAGAGTATCATGGATATGTATTTGATTAGGACATAATAGACACAACTGTAGTATTACTAAATATGATGGTTCGGTAGGCTAATACATGGCATGGTCTACATAAATCTATTGTAAAGAATATCTTAATATTTACACACCGATTAACAAATATTCTGGATTCAACACAAACACACAGTGCAAATATATCATGGTTATCAGAGAACCGGCCGATCTATTATTAACTTATTACATATTTCACAATCACGTGGTGCATATGGTACTCCAGATCATTAAAAACATTTTGGAGAAAACATGTGGATAACATAAATCAGGGTTCATGCATAAGTATACATATATGTTGTAGTAATTGTCCAGAATTTGGTACATCTGTTTGAAGGATGCGACCCTAGCCTGCTAGTGACAAATGCTATTCCTGAGTTTGAAAGAGAAATCAAGTAATTATATCTATAATAATACTTTGTTCTTTTGAATTTGAGTATGCCTATTGGATCCTGTGATTTTCTAGTATAGGGATAGTTTCCTCCTCTTTGTTAGCATGCTTGCTGGCCATTGGTTCTTGTGAATTTTGAGTATACCTATTAGTGCATATGAAAGTGCCTTAGAAATCTCCTTTAGTTTGTAAAAAAAATATTTCAGCACAATTCGCATTCATATGCTAGAATAGTTTGTTCTGTAATCCAAAAATTGTACGTGGCATATATATGTTTATTTCTGGCATACACATAGGACATAGCCATGATAGATATATTGACTAAATTCTAGAGCTTGTATGTTTGACAACAGATACATGTATAGAGCAGCCCCGCTAAGAAAACCATTAAAAATATATGGAGCAGTCAAGGGAGAGATACATGTGACGTGACAATACATATCTAGCTAGCTCTTGGTTGTTTGTTTTTACAATATGAGGTAAGCTATTAGTCGATCTTCAGGGTTACGTGATACACTGGTGCGTGCATGATGCCAACCAAGATCCAAGCAAGATTGAAGTGGCGCATGTACATGCAGTAGGAGAAAATCGACATGGATTTTTGCAGGGCGTGTTTGGCGCGCTGGTGCATGCATGAGGAAAGCAAATATCAAACCTGATCTACCGATGTGCATGCACTGATAGGCGGTCGATGGACGTGCCTGCAGAACGTAGTCTTCCGAACTTTTCTTCATAGAGTCTGCCAACGCTGATAGGACTTGATTTGTATCTGCGTGATGGCAGAAGGCTATCGGAAGAATAGCCCGCTTAGTTCCACGGAATCGCCGGCCGCCGCCGGTCGTTGGACTGGGTGCAATCTCCGTGGATACGACATGTGAGAGATTAGTTTAGGTTTAGGTAGATCGGTTCATTATTTCTTGACAGGAAGTGTTGAAGGGGTACGAGTAAAATCATTAATGGCATTGGTGGGTAATTAGTTTGGCTATTCTAAGATCCATTGGCTCTCATCCGCTTGTTAGCCATATTAACGGCCAGATGTTTCTGATTATTGTGGGATTTTCTAGCACATCTATCTTTTTTCTGGTGAGCCCGTCATGTACTTTTAATATATAATAGATAACTTGTGCGGACGTATCCAAGGGTCCTCTAGTTCGCTTTTCCATTTGCCGTGTGTGTGAGCGGAAAAAGAATTGATGAGGATGGTGGTGTTTAGTACGTGGCTATGGGGCAGGGTGTTGAAATAGGCACTGAACCTGTCCTGTGGCCACAGATGACCCTTGGATAGTCTCACGGTAAAGGTTTAACCGCGCCCACTCGCCGGCCTTCCCCGGAAGAGGGCCAAACAGGTGAGCCGGACGGTACCAGTGGGTAAAATAGCACACCCCTGCAGGGTTAATTTTTTCGAAAAGCCGTGTTCGCGGTTATGGACGCCTTGGTAATGGATTTACGGGATCATAGAAAATCTTAACCTAATTAATTAATTTGGCAGTTAAAGGTTGCAACTCAACGTGTGTGAAAAAGGTTCATTTTCTCGAGTGTGATTCGAGGGAGTGCCTTTGGTGGAGATGAGTGGTTATGGCTACAAGTAGGTTCGCCGAGAACCGAAGATGAAATGTTACTCTCTTACCCCATTTATAAAAACTATTCTGAGTAGACGAATGCCATGTGTCAATTTATGTTTTGGTTTATGAAATTTAGCTTTATGCAAAAGAAATACATATACAGCTTTAGAGTCTCCGTCAGTCATTGGGCCTATATCGCCCTACTAAACTTACGAGTACGTCGTACTCAGTCTCTCTTTGCTGCCTTTATACTTGTATTTCAGAGGAGGACGACACCGAGCAGCTAGGTGGGTTCTTCATGGACATCGACATGTAGTCCGGGATTCCCAGGTGGCAGCTTGGGACCATGGAACAAGCTGGCTGGGATCTCTTATTTGTAGGCCTCTTAGGCCATATATTTGCATCTTGTTGTTAGACAACACTACCCATTTCCGCTTGATGTATTGTTGGATCTGTGATCCTTTTGATGTGTAATATTTGTATTCTTCTCTTATATGAGTTGCTATATGCTTTTGTGTCGTAGAGTCTGCAATGTGCCAGTTGTTCCACAAGTCTCGGTCTCTTTACTATACATGGAAGCGATGTCTGAGCTTATGGCATGATCGAGGTGTTGTGTGCCGATGATCCATTCCGAGCACACCTGCCAATGAGTTTTGGCCTGGGATTGGTAAACCCAGTAACCCTCGATTGTGTAGCATGACTGGTTACACAATGTTCCACTGTATAGTTCTGGGGTCGGGGCGCTACAGTAGGTTGGACCACCGGGTGAGGTACTCGCGGCCTCCAGGTGACGCGGGCGACCCGGCCACGGGTAGGTGCTGGCAAAGTTCCGGATGAAGACCTCCTCGAAGTCCAGCCATGAGTTGACGCTGCGTACCGGCAGGCTGTTAAGCCATGTACGTGCGGAGTCCCGCAGCATCAGCGGTGCGTAGCGCACCGCCACTCACTTGTTGCCGCCTGCGATGGAGACGGCGGTGCTGTAGTCGGAGAGCCAGTCCTCTGGCTTGCTGGTGCCGTCATACTTGGGCGTGTCGCGGGGTAGGGCAAAGCCTTTGGGGAAGACCTCCATCACGATGCGTGGGCCGAAACAGGGATGCCCTCCATCGTCTTCTTCCTCCACCCGGCGGGATTCTTCTAGCGCGTTGATGCGGTAGCGGGCGTCGTTGCCGGCCTCCGGTCCCAGCGGGCCGAGCCTGTCGTGGACTCTGTCTTTGCCGGCTGCTCGTGGAGCCGGCTCGCGATCCTTGCCCTTGTCGTTCCGACTACCCCCTGCAGCCGGCTCGTGATTCTTGCCCTTGTCGTTCCGGTTGCCTCCTTTAGCCGGTCCGTGGTTGCGGTCCGGGTGCAGGCCTGAGTTGACGCTGTGTGTCCGGTGTGCGTGAGGGGAAGAGGCCTGGCGATCCTGCCGAGTCGCGCCGGCTAGCGGCGGGCCGGTTTGTCCGCCATCCGGCGGCATTTCTCCAGCTAGACTGTTAGTAGCGGAGCCGGCCTGCCGCCGCTCATAGGAGGCCTGCATCTGGTTGGCGGCACCAATGAGATCCAGGATGCGTTGGTGTTGCAGCCGCATTTCTTCCCCTTGCAGACCATTTAGCTCGGCCATGGCGGCTTGCGCTGCCCTCATGTTCTTTGTGAGGGTGCTATAGACGAGTCGACGGAAACCTGGGGGAGCGGCTGGATTAGCGTCGTTGCCCATTTCGCTCCCGAGGTTGCCTCCGCGGCGCCTTACTTCCTCCACACGGCTGGAGTGAACTGTCACCGGGGTGAAGCCGTGAGCGTTATTGTACTCACGGACCTGCGCCTCGAGCCGGTGCTCCGTGGCGGCAACGGTCTCAATGCCGTCGAGAAGACGTAGGCGTGCTGCATCGAGCTCCGCCGCTGCTGCCGCTGGGTCGGTGTTGGCGATGATGGGCGTGGAGAGGCCTTGGAGGAGAGCCTCAATGGAGCTCGGGGTGTTGTCGCGGACGCTGCCCTACGGGTCGAGGGGTGCAGCGGCAGTGACCATGACCTCCGCGTAGGCGTGAAGTGCGGGGCTGCTCTCGCAGCTAGCCGTCTCGAGGAGATGTTCAGAGCAAGCCTGCACCACGGCAGGGTACTCGGGGGTGACGGCGACGTAGAAGCGGTGCTTGCCGAAGTTGATGATGGTGCCGCCCTCGGGGAAGACGGAACCGGCGAAGCAGGTGGCGTTGTCGGCGACGAAGTCGATGGAGCCGAAAGTAGTGACGAGGCCGGTGGCGACTCGCTCAACGAGCCGGTCGTGGGATCCCGTGCAGAATGTGACTCCAGCCGTTGTTTCCTTCCCCACGGTGGGCGCCAAATGTCGTAGTGTGGACATATGCCTAAGGAAAGGCTTGAGTGGTGTGGGAGCAGTTAACACAGCCGGCGGCATCTGCAAGCGGGATTGGGCACAAGCATGCAAGCTAACACAAGATGTACCCAGGTTCGGAGCCCTCATGGTGAGATAAAACTCCTACTCCTGCCTTGCTCTTTCTTATTATTAGTGGAAAGGTTACAAATGAGCTCCTTGAGCTGTATGAGAGGCTAGGGTTCCAGGAATCGACCGGTTGGTCAGTGTTCTAGGGTTTCCTTTCTCCCTCCCAGATCCCCATCCCCCATCGATCTAGCCTCACCCCTCCCTTATATAGGCCTGGGGGGGGTTGCTGTACATGTGTGGGGCCGGCTGACTACATGCTGACTGCTGGGTCCGGCTGCTCGACCCGGCCCTGCCGGGTTCGGCTACAGTCTTCTTCCTTCCCACAGTGTTCTTCTATCAGGCATAGTGGACCCCGCACGGTATGGAGGCGCCACTGTCGGGGATGTGCGAGGCCGGGTGGCGCGCTTCCTGTCCTGCCGGCACCGCCTCCACCGTTTCCGGGTCGGCGGTCTGCTGCACGTCGTGGAGGCAGTCGTGGTCATGGTACGGGCGACGTGCGGTTGGGCGGCGGCCCCCTGTAGCCCACATCGCCATGTCAGAGACCTAGTCCGGCTGGCATGAGCCGGCCTCCTCCTTCAGCCGGATTGGCTTCTTCCCTTGTCTTCCAGCTGGATGGCTTTGATATCCCATTTAGGCAGGTCCTTGACCACCCGGGGGTCACCCCCCGACATACACCTAGGGGCAGGGAGGCGCTGGAGTTGTCCTAACCTCGCCAACCGGCGACCGCCTGAAGCACGTCGTCCAGATGCATTACCAAGGAAACATCTCAAACAACACGACGGAGTACAAAGGCCTGCTCGCAGGACTTCGTGCCGCCATTGGTCTCGGCATCGGCAAGCTCGCCGTCAAGGGTGACTCTCAGCTAGTCATCAAGCAAGTCAAGAAGGAGTATCATTGCCCTCAGATGGCATCATACGTCGAGGAAGTGTGGAAACTCCAGCGGCGCTTCAGCAGCTTCAGAGTTGTTTACGTCCTGCGGGAGGAGAACACATCCACGGATGATCTGTCACAACTCGCGTCCAAACGGGAGCCGGTACCTCCTGGGATCTACATCGAGGTGCTCTGGCAGCCTTCAATCTCTCCCATGGGGCTCAAGTGAAGGTCTGCATCGACACTGGGGGCTGGCGACCCTTCTACACCGACAACACGGGTAGCCAGCCCGGAAGTTCAAGACCCGGCAGTGCCCGCGGCAGTAGAAGCTTTACTTCCTCCTGCCCAAGTGGTGCTACTAGTGGAACGAACCCACCCAGCCTAGGCCCAAGGCATCGTAAAGTACATGGTGGAGCACGTCCTCCCGGAAGACGACCACGAGGCCGAGTGGGTGGCTCGCCAAGCTAAGCTCTACGTCTTAATTGACGGCGAGCTCTACCGACGACGCGACAACGGAGTCAAGCTGCGATGTATACCAAAAGAACAAGGCTCCCTCTACACCGACACCTGGGACCCTAGAGACTACACCCGAGCTCTGAGACACCCGACTCAGCAAAACCCCCGGTCAAGGTTTTCCTCGTCGAGCCTATGTGGACGAAGCCATTCCTGGCATACATGTTACATCAAGAGATTCTAGAAGACACAGTCGTAGCACGGCGTATCACTCGCCGTGCCAAAGCATTCACAAGAATCAATGGAGAGCTTTACAAGCGAAGCATATCGGGCGTCCTCCAGAGGTGCATCACACCCGAAGATGGCAAGGCTGTTCTCCTCGAGATTCATGTTGGCACATGTGGGCATCACGCCAGCAGCCGGGCCTTAGTCGCCAAGGCCCTGCGTGCTGGGTTCTACTGGCCCACGGCACTCCATGACGCCGAGGACATCGTCAGGCGGTGTATCGGCTGCCAAAAATTCGCCACCAAGCCTCACACGCCTGCTTCGGAGTTAAAAACGATTCCCCTTGCCTGGCCATTCGCCCAGTGGGGACTTGATATGGTAGGACCACTAAGGAAATCTGCCCGCGGTGGACACACACACCTCCTTGTGGCCGTTGACAAGTTTACAAAATGGATAGAGGCCGTGCCAATCACAAATGTAGCAGCCACGACTGCCGTCAACTTTATCAGATCCATCATCTTTCGTTTCGGTGTCCCGCATAGCATAATCACCAATAACGGAACAAACTTTACCGCCGAGGAATTTCAAGACTTCTACAAAGAGCAAGGCATCAAGCATAATTACGCCTCGGTTGCCCACCCACAGTCCAACGGACAGGTGTAAAAGGCGAACGGCCTCGTCTGCAGCGGCGTCAAAAAGCGCCTCTTCGTGCCACTCAAGTGCGCGGCGGGTGCTTGGGTGGAGGAGCTACCATCTGTCCCGTGGAGCCTGCGCACCACGCCTAATAGATCAACCTAGTACACCCCCTTCTTCATGGTGTACGGGGTAGAAGCAGTCCTGCCACACGACCTGCGCTTTGACGCACCTCGTGTCGTAGCATACGATGAAGATGACACCAACACAACACTCGAGGATGGCGTCGACTTGCTGGATGAAGCGCGAGACATCGCACTCGCCCGCACGGCAACATACCAGCAAAGCCTACGCAACTACCATAGCCGTCGACTGCGCACAAGGTCATTTGTGGAAGGTGACCTAGTGCTCTGGCTCAAGCAAAAGAAGGTGCACAAACTCGCTTCCCCATGGGAGGGACCCTTCATCATCGTAGAAGTCATCGGCGGCATAGCATACTGATGACCCACAAGTGTATGGAATCTATCGCAGTAGTTTCGACAAATAAGAGTGTCAAACCCAACGAGGAGCAGAAGGTGTTGGCTGGTAGATTCGCGCAAGGTTTCACTGCAAACACTAACAGATGGATTTTTATGGGTTTTTATAGTAACAAATAAATAAAGTGCGAGTAAATAAAAGAGAGCAATAAATATTGCAGCAAGTGGCCAATCCTTTTTAGTACAAAGGACAAGCCGGTGATTCTACTTATATTGGCTAAACGCTCCTGAGGACACATGGGAGTTATGTCAAGTCACTTTCGCTTCAATCTGTTGCTTAATGTTTAATGTTTTGCTAAGTGTTGTGTGAGTGAACCTATTCTAATGAACCACCCTTACTTGGACTAGAACACACTTGTGATTACACTTCCCTACAAGCATCCGCAAATGCAAGGAAGTATTTAAGAATTAACTAACCATAGCCTTAAACTCTGAGATCCTACACTCCATCATGCACTAGTTTACCGGCGGGGGTTTTGAAGGGGTCGCAGCATAGAAAACAAAAAAATTTCCTACGCAACAGGCGGAATAAACCCCAAGGATCTAGACCTACTAGATGGAGGTAGCGAAGATGAGATCCAATCTCTTACCCTTGAAGATCAACAAACGCGTTTTGTCGGTGCAGGGGTTGGCTAGTCGATCCCCGCAACTAGACTCATCTAGTCGCAAGGAGATGTATTTCCTCGAAGTCCAATCCGACGAAGTGCCACAAGGGGTAGCACCTCCATGGTATCCACACGTACGGCTCGATGTAGATCTCCACCTTCTTGATCCCGCAAGCAAGGTGGAGATGGCTAGATGGATCTCGGCACCATGACGGTTGCGGTGGCGTTGATGGTGTGGTCTCCACGAGCAGGGCTTCGCCAAGCCAAGCAAGAGGAGAGGGAGAGGAGGAGGTGCAGCAGCAGCCCTACACTAGGGGTGGTGCGGCTAGGCCATGGAGGTGGTGGTGGCGGCAGCCCTCCGGGAGAGGGGTGGCGCAGGAGAGGTGGAGATGGAGGAAGGGGTGGCGGCTAGGGCACCTGGGGGGGAGCACAAGGGTGCCGCACCCCTCCCCTTGCCCCTCCTTATATAGGAGGCCAGGGGGGTGCGCCCCATCCCTTCCTAGGGCCGGCGGCTGGGGAGGAGTGGCCCCCAAGTCACCCCTTAGGGTTTTGGCTGCCCCCTCCCCACATGGGCCTAAAGCCCTTGCCGCATGGGCCCCCTTGGGGCTGGGTGGTGCGGCTTCTATGGTGGAGGAGATGGCGGCAGCCCTCCGGGGAGAGGGGTGGCGCAGGAGGAGGTGATGGAGGAGGGAGGTGGCGGCTAGGGCACCTGGGGGGGAGCACACACGGGTGCCGCACCCCTCCCCTTACCCCTCCTTATATAGGAGGCCAAGGGGGGTGCACCCCACCCCTTCCTAGGGCCGGCGGCAAGGGGGAGGCTTGGCCCCCAAGCCAAGCCTAGGGTTTCGGCCGCCCCCCCCCCCCTTCTAGAAGCTTGGCCCGAGTGGGCCATTGAGGGTGTGGTGCGGCTGGCCCATTAGGCCAGCCCACTACCCCTTCATGCCTTGTGGGCCCCATACTCCTATGGGCCCCACTTCTAGACCCCTCTAGAACCTTCTAGAACTTTCCGGTACTTTACCGATAAATTCCCGAACCTTTCTAAACCTCCGGAAACCACTTTCCTTATATGAATCTTATTCTCCGGACCACTCCGGAACTCCTCGTGACGTCCGGGATCCCATCCGATACTCCGAATCACCATTCGTTCATTCCATCAAAATATCTCATCGCTAACCCCAGCTACATCGGAGCGTTAAGTGTGTGACCCTACGGGTTCGAGAACATGCAGACATGATCATATCAATAATCAATAGCGGGACCGGGATGTCCATATTGACTCCTACATATTCAACGAAGTTCCTTATCGATTGAACCACGATGCCGGAGATTCTTAATCTCATATACGATTCCCTTTGTCTCACCGATATTTAATTTGCCCGAGATTTGATCGTCGATATCTCCATATCTAGTTCTATCTCGTTACCTGGCAAATTCTCTTTACTCGTCCATAATATAGGATCTCCGTGATTAACACTTAATCACATGGTTGCAACCTTTATGATGCTATATTACCGAGAGGGCCCAGAGATATCTTTTCCGTCACAAGGAAGGACAAATCCCAGTCTTGATTCATGTCACCCAACAAATACCATCGGAGATACCTGAAAGCCACCTTTATAATCACCTAGTTACGAAGTGACGTTTGATGTCCACAAAGTATTCCTCCGGTAAACGGGAGTGACATAATCTCATGGTCTAAGGAAACTATACTTGGCATACAAAAAGTGTTGGCAATAAAACTGTTGTGACACGATCAATTGCAACTCTTTATTATTTGGGTCTTGTCCATCATATCATTACTCCTAATGATATGACTCCGTTATCAAGTGACTATAACAATTCCATGGTTAGGAAACTCTAACCATCTCTTGACTAACGAACCAGTCCAGTAGAGGCTTACTAGGGACACCTGTTTGTTTATATTCCACACATGTATTATGTTTCCGGTTAATACAATTATAGCATGGATAATAAACTATTATCATAAACATGAATATGCTAATAAACCATTTTATTATTGCCTCTAGGGCATATTCCCAACAGTCTCCCACTTGCACTAGAGTCAATAATCTAGTTTACATTTTCTCGATCCAACACTCATGGTGTCTAACACTCATGGAGTCTCAGTGCTGATCATGTTTGCTCGTGGAAGAGGTTCTGTCCGTGTTCTGTACTATACAGTTCTTTATGTTCTTTGCAAAACGTCAATGTCACCTAATTTGACATTACTTTATCATCTCATGATAAACCTATTATCATCACATGATAATTCTCATATCATCATCATATGATGAATATAATATATTTGGTTAGAGAGTGAGATTTTCGTTTCCCGTTTATGCCTACATGACGTATGATCAGTCAAGAGAACTTTCACATAGCATGTGCACCTGGAACTCACTCAGTCTTGAAACAAAATTTCTCAAACCATAATATTATATCTTTTAATCCTTGAATTAATCATATACTCCTATATGTTGTAGACTCACAAATCGACAGTGCTATAAAGTCACTTCGATATTTTCGATCATGCTTTTGCTGCGCTACTGACTTTAAGAGATCTCCAATCTAGTTTGGTTTTATGACTTCAACCAAGTCTACCAATCTCTAGATTCCTTTATCTCATCTTCATGTTAAAATGACTCCTCATTCTAACACGTTCTTCTAACCAAGAACTTGGGTCACATATCGTCAAATACAAACACATGGTTCTTATATGTTTTAGACCTATGAACAATTCATAGCGAATATCAACATATCCTCCAACCATCAATTTTGTACTGAGTTATCAACTCAATGTTTCACCTATTTTTCACAAGCAGATGAACCTTTCTTCTCTTGTTTTATTTTGAACTCCTTCAAAATCTTACTTAGGTTAAACATCATGACATAATGCTTTATCAAACATATCTATCCACCATAGATACATCCATCTCCATGGATATTTGACGTTTCAGACTAACTTCATAAGTTATACGTTGGTTCCTGACTTATTTACAACATTTATGAAATCTCCATTTCACTCAAACAAGATGTTGTAAACTCCCACTCAAATATACACCATACACATATTAAATTGTGAAACCACTTTGGCTCCCACTCAGAAATATGTTATCATTATATTTGACCATGATTTAACTAGCTCCCACTCAAACATATGTCACCACATATTTTGATCTTGGAAAATAGTTTCTGCTCTAACTTAATATATGTCGCCACATATCTTAATTAGATCACACTCGTGTATTTTCTCGATATTTTGGACACCTCCAAAAATCTTAATTAACTATTAATATCGAGAACTCTTTATACGAAACGCTAGTACTTTACTAGCTTTAAGTTTTATTTATTCCCTGCAAAACCCCTTTTGAGGAATAAATATGCGAAACATCACTTTCACAAAATCAAGCAACAATTACTTTGTGATTTAAACTTAACATAGGATGACTCTTAGTCACTTTCGTATTTAAGGTTTCTATTTCTTCTTTGTAGTTTCGTAGGTATGTCTTGTTTCTCAAACATGACAAGTAAATCATGAATATTATTTTGTAACCTGACAAAATTTTATATTCTTGAATCCTACTTTTCTTTAGACAAGCTAAACCGAAATTCAATGATCACCATCATTAATTCCTTTATGTGTCAAGTTTTAACCAACATAGCACTTTACATATGTGCCACTTGATACATAAACAAGCAAGGTTTTAGCTTTTCCATTCCATCAATTCTTTTATCAATGAAACCTTTTCACGATAAATCCACTAAAACATTTAACACAATCAACAATTGATTTGTCCCTTTTAGTCTCTCATTGTGGAATCTCTATTCATAGTCACATATGAATATACTACAAACTTTATTTGCAATAGTTTCTAATTATCTCATAATTAATGAAACCACTGTTTCACATAACTCATATGCGAAATGCAAATCATTAAATAGATCCCTATTTCTAAACAGAGTGTTTATCAAATAAATCTAAATGCTATTATCAAACCCCCGAAATAAAACCCTTCTTTGAGACCACACAATATCAAATAGTGTGTGATTACAATATCTTAGGACATATCAAACTCCTTTGAAATATTCTAAACATTGTAATTTGTGATAACACTTGTCACAAGTCCACATACTAACATATAACTCAAATATTTTGTCTCTTTTGATCAAATCATAAAGACTCAATTTTCTTGTTAACTTAATATCC
The DNA here is from genome assembly GCA_012064385.1 of Puccinellia tenuiflora. NCBI lineage: Eukaryota > Viridiplantae > Streptophyta > Magnoliopsida > Poales > Poaceae > Puccinellia > Puccinellia tenuiflora. The sequence goes on from QRDG01000507.1 coordinate 2,266,551, forward strand.
TAAACTCTAGAAATTTATTTGATCTCATCAAATATCATAACTCGAATAAATACACCTATTTAATCATTTATGATGGAGTACACAAAATAATGACATCTAACATTTGCTGAAAATACAACCAACACTTGTGTTTATTTTCGGCAATTCATGGCACTCTTCCAAAGGGTGGCATTTTAGTCATACTCCTTACAATAAGGCGCATTGATAAAAACATCAAAATGTTTATTCAATATTCAGCACGACTAAAACAATTGTCATTATTAAGTTTTGGATAATTTAGTATGTCTCTTATTTTATAAATGTTCAACCAATTTATCATCTAGATTATAATAAGAATAATACACTTATAATCGAAACTTGTGATTTCCAAAAAGGATTACTCATGAAAATAGAACAACCATTGTCTTTAACATGAATAACCGTCTCACATAAGCAAGACACACTAATCAAAATCACACTTAATTCGATTACAAAACTTATTCAAATCCTTTAATCAGAACGATAAATGTAGAGACAGATCGTTGCCAACATCAACTCCTTGATTGCCACCATTCCGCAACGTCTTCCCATATCCCTTATGCAAATCTCAAGCAGCAGGTTCTGTTTCATAAAACAGAATGAGTATCAAATACTTATCGGAACCGCCACAATTGCAATTTGGACTTAAACACTTATAACATGTATATCAATATATACTTTCTGCATTGTCAACTTCTCTTGCTATGGGTTCCACTTTGACATGACGTAGCCGAGACACAAATTCATAGAAAGTGATCAAATCCCTTCCCATGGCATAGTCTCCGACATAATTCTTGAAGTTGGGGAGAAGCTAGCGTATCACCCCATCTATCGCGAAACCGTCATTCATCTCGTGGTTCCAAACAAGCACTAGACGATGATGTATCTTATGCATTATCCTCAGGTGTTGTTCCAAGCAAGTGTTCTCTTCCATCTTGAGTGAAAGAAAACCGTTTAGACATTCGAACCTTGCAATTCTAACTTGCGCTGAAAAACTATTTTTCAACTCACCAACAATCTCCATTGCAGTCAAGTTCTTGAATTGTCTACCTAGGTCAGAATTCATGAAGGTGCACATCATCCACTTGACTTTCAAGTAGGTGGTTCAAAACCACTCCATGTACTCTTCATTGCTTGCAGAAATATTTGGGTTTATCTCCTATTGGTTCTTCTAGCACGTAGAGCTGAGCATGGGTGTTTAGGACTTCTTTCAGGACGCAGGTACTACTCAACAACTTTGACCCATCGAGACGCAGTTTTTCAGCAACGAACAGACTACCGTAGTCGGCCATGATCTACAAGGATTTTTGCAAAGACATCTGGACTTTTGTTTATGATAATTTTAGTTCATCTTAATGAACTCCCACTAAACTCAACATCTCTCTGGTTGTTTAGTGACACACGATCCAAATCCACTACACCACAACCGATCATCACGTGAGATGATGTAGCTTCAATGGTGAACATCGCCATGTTGATCATATCGTCCATATGACTCGTGTTTAACCTTTCGGTTCTTGTGTTCCGAGGCCATGTCTGTACATGCTAGGCTCGTCAAGGAAACCGTAGTATTTCCGCGTGTGTAAATCTGGCTTACACCCGTTGTATGTGAACGTTGAATCTATCACACCCGATCATCACGTGGTGCTTCGAAACGAAGATCTTTGGCAACGGTGCATACTAGGGAAGAACACATCTTGATATTAACGTGAGAGATCACCTTATCATGCTACCGTCGCGATCACATCTAAGCATAACAATAAGGTGCATAAAAAAAGAATTAACATCACATGCAATTCATAATTGTGATATGATATGGCCTTTCTTCTTGTGCTTTTGATCTCCATCTCCAAAGCACCGGCATGATCTCCATCATCACCGGCATGATCTCCATCATTGTGGCGCCATCACCATGGTTGTCCACCAACTATTGCAACTACAACTAATGCTACTCTTAGCAATAAAGTAAAGCAATTACATGGTGATTCAATGACACGCAGGTCACATAAAATAAAAGACAACCATATGGCTCCTGCCGGTTGCCGTACTCGTCGACATGCAAGTCGCAAAAGATTACAAACATGATCATTGCATACATTATCACAAATCACACATTGGCCATACCACATCACATGACCCCCTCTGCAAAAACAAGTTAGACGTCCTCTACTTTGTTTATGCAATTTTTACGTGGCTTGGGTCAACGAGATAGAACCGTTCTAATCTACGCAAAACCACAACGGTGATATAGTAGTTGCTTATTTACTCATCCTTTTGAAAGGCCTTCCATTGAAAATTGCATCTTCACTAAAGCAAGAGAAACAGACACCCGCCAGCCACTTATGCAAAACAAGTTGCATGTCAATCGTGGAACCGGTCTCTCGTGCGTGGACGAGTAAGGTTGGTCCGGGCCGCTTCATCTCACAATACCGCAAAGACGCAAAGTGCACGCGAGAAGGTAGCAACATAAAATATCAACGCCCACAACACTTGTGTTCTAATCGCACCAACATCTACGAATAGATCTAGGCTCTGATACCACTGAAGGGGTCGCAGCATAGAAAACAAAAAAAATTTCCTACGCAACAGGCGGAATAAACCCCAAGGATCTAGACCTACTAGATGGAGGTAGCGAAGATGAGATCCAATCTCTTACCCTTGAAGATCAACAAACGCGTTTTGTCGGTGCAGGGGTTGGCTAGTCGATCCCCGCAACTAGACTCATCTAGTCGCGAGGAGATGTATTTCCTCGAAGTCCAATCCGACGAAGTGCCACAAGGGGTAGCACCTCCGCGGTATCCACACGTACGGCTCGATGTAGATCTCCGCCTTCTTGATCCCGCAAGCAAGGTGGAGATGGCTAGATGGATCTCGGCACCACGACGGTTGTGGTGGCGTTGATGGTGTGGTCTCCACGAGCAGGGCTTCGCCAAGCCAAGCAAGAGGAGAGGGAGAGGAGGAGGTGCAGCAGCAGCCCTACACTAGGGGTGGTGCGGCTAGGCCATGGAGGTGGTGGTGGCGGCAGCCCTCCGGGAGAGGGGTGGCGCAGGAGAGGTGGAGATGGAGGAAGGGGTGGCGGCTAGGGCACCTGGGGGGAGCACAAGGGTGCCGCACCCCTCCCCTTGCCCCTCCTTATATAGGAGGCCAGGGGGGTGCGCCCCATCCCTTCCTAGGGCCGGCGGCTGGGGAGGAGTGGCCCCCAAGTCACCCCTTAGGGTTTTGGCTGCCCCCTCCCCACATGGGCCTAAAGCCCTTACCGCATGGGCCCCCTTGGGGCTGGGTGGTGCAGCATCTATGGTGGAGGAGATGGCGGCAGCCCTCCGGGGAGAGGGGTGGCGCAGGAGGAGGTGATGGAGGAGGGAGGTGGCGGCTAGGGCACCTGGGGGGGAGCACACACGGGTGCCGCACCCCTCCCCTTACCCCTCCTTATATAGGAGGCCAAGGGGGGTGCGCCCCACCCCCTCCTAGGGCCGGCGGCAAGGGGGAGGCTTGGCCCCCAAGCCAAGCCTAGGGTTTCGGCCGCCCCCCCCCCTTCTAGAAGCTTGGCCCGAGTGGGCCATTGAGGGTGTGGTGCGGCTGGCCCATTAGGCCAGCCCACTACCCCTTCATGCCTTGTGGGCCCCATACTCCTATGGGCCCCACTTCTAGACCCCTCTAGAACCTTCTAGAACTTTCCGGTACTTTACCGATAAATTCCCGAACCTTTCTAAACCTCCGGAAACCACTTTCCTTATATGAATCTTATTCTCCGGACCACTCCGGAACTCCTCGTGACGTCCGGGATCCCATCCGATACTCCGAATCACCATTCGTTCATTCCATCAAAATATCTCATCGCTAACCCCAGCTACATCGGAGCGTTAAGTGTGTGACCCTACGGGTTCGAGAACATGCAGACATGATCATATCAATAATCAATAGCGGGACCGGGATGTCCATATTGACTCCTACATATTCAACGAAGTTCCTTATCGATTGAACCACGATGCCGAAGATTCTTAATCTCATATACGATTCCCTTTGTCTCACCGATATTTAATTTGCCCGAGATTTGATCGTCGATATCTCCATATCTAGTTCTATCTCGTTACCTGGCAAATTCTCTTTACTCGTCCATAATATAGGATCTCCGTGATTAACACTTAATCACATGGTTGCAACCTTTATGATGCTATATTACCGAGAGGGCCCAGAGATATCTTTTCCGTCACAAGGAAGGACAAATCCCAGTCTTGATTCATGTCACCCAACAAATACCATCGGAGATACCTGAAAGCCACCTTTATAATCACCCAGTTACGAAGTGACGTTTGATGTCCACAAAGTATTCCTCCGGTAAACGGGAGTGACATAATCTCATGGTCTAAGGAAACTATACTTGGCATACAAAAAGTGTTGGCAATAAAACTGTTGTGACACGATCAATTGCAACTCTTTATTATTTGGGTCTTGTCCATCATATCATTACTCCTAATGATATGACTCCGTTATCAAGTGACTATAACAAGTCCATGGTTAGGAAACTCTAACCATCTCTTGACTAACGAACCAGTCCAGTAGAGGCTTACTAGGGACACCTGTTTGTTTATATTCCACACATGTATTATGTTTCCGGTTAATACAATTATAGCATGGATAATAAACTATTATCATAAACATGAATATGCTTAATAAACCATTTTATTATTGCCTCTAGGGCATATTCCCAACACAACCACCTCACAAGCAAACTAAATACACAATGCATTCCCCTAGGCCCATAAAGGTGAAGTGTCATGTAGTCGACGTTCACACAACACCACTAGAAGAATAGCACCACAACTTAAATATCAAACCATTAAATACTACTCAGCATAATCCGCTACTTGCAACAAGACTTCCCCATGTCCTCAAGAACTAAACGAACTACTCACAAGACATCATATGGATCATAATCAGGGGTGATGAATGAATGATGAACAATCTGGTCATAAAAGTATTTCACCGATAAAACTCAATAGCATCAACTACACAAGGCAATCAACACCGGATAAGTGATCCCAATGAACTACAACAAGTATAACCCTAGACGCAACAGCAGAACGGAGTGGAGCTGTGGGGGTGATGGTGCTATAGGTGAGAATGATGTTGATGATGATCCTGATGAAGCCCGTGACGATGATGATGACGATGGCAATGATCTCCCCTCTCCGGGAAGGAATTTCCCCGGCAGCTTTCACCCTGCCAAAGAGCTTTTTCTCTCTCTCTGGTTTCCGCCCCCGCGGTGGCGGTGGAATATATCTTCTAAGCGTCCCCCGATGTTTTTAGGTCATAAGGGTGATATACTCCAAAGGGGGAAGCCAGAGGCGACCCAGGGCCACCAGGTGGGACCTAGGCGTGGCCAAGGGGGGCCGCAGCCAGGTGCCACCTGGCGCCCTGGTGGCTCCCCTCCGGTCATCTGGCAAAATAATGATCTCTTAATTTTTATGGAATTTTTGGTGATGTAAAGGTACAGTATCTTCACGGTGCCTTTTCCAGCTGATTCCGGGCTCCGGCAATAAAATCACCAACAATCATCAAACATGCAAAATAAGATAAAACTAGCAGGGTGACCCGCGCAATTGCGCGGCTAGATTTTAAATTGCATATCTGGATTTGGTACGTGGGATTAGCATGTTTAGTATATCAATGTTGAATTTTATGTATAACATGAGGTAGAGACTGAAAATTAAATAGAAGTTACAGGCAAAGCATCTAAGATTCTTATGCATGTTAATGTATGTAAGATATGGTAGATTGACTTTCATCATCCATCACTACATCCCTTTCCTTTTGACATCCCCATGCTGCCACACCACAGGGGGGGCCAGGGTTTCGGTTCCTACCAACAAAGGCTCCCTACACGGCAACCAGAAAATAACCTATTCTATTGATCGAAGGTTGCATATAGGTTAGATCGGTCAGCCTAAGGTCTTATTGTTGGAGGAATCGTGATATAGCACAGCTCAATGAAAGAAAGCCAACTATCGAAAATAGAAAATAAAAAATGAATGGTTTTCTTGACATGGGACGTAAGTATGTATCTCTATTGGCAATGTGTTTAACCTTTGCTGTCAATTTTTTAATTCGTCATGATAGTATGTGTCGTGAGAATATGTGTCGCTTTATTCAGTGGTAGATAAAGTGTCAGCATAATTCAAGGAGGTGTTGCCGGTCTCTCCAAAAGAGAAAACAAATTAGAATGCACTCTATCAGTCAAATATATTGTTTTTTATTTCTAGGTGGGAAGAATGCTGAAAATTGTATGTATTTCTTGACATGGCACTTCAGTATGTCATCACTATTGGCAATGTGCTTAACTTTGCTGTCAGTTTATCAATTCACTATGAGAATATGTGTGGCTGGTAGAGAAAGTGTTCGCGCAATTCGAGGAGGTGTCATGATGTTCCAAAAGAAAAAGAAAAACATAAGACAGGAAAGCTAAGTAGAAAATAAGACAATATTTTTCTTGTAATCTCCGTTCATCTATGCACTATAGTTTTCATGTCGTGTCCAATATTTCATGGAAACGACATTACTTTAAACAGTCTCCATGGTACGCATCGCCACTTAAATCCAATCTATTCACATTATAATTCACATATATTTGTTGTTTCATGTAGAACAATTACGCGGCATATTTCTGACATGTTACATAGTCATCACTTTTTATTATGTCTCTTCACCCATATAATATTTTCCAATCCCATGACACCACTAAATTTTGACCCAGCCTCAATAATCTAAGTAATTGAAAGAATGACTCATGTTTGGAATTACATGAATAAGGAAAAAATAGATGTGAGACCTATCCGTACGGGATCCAACAGAAGAAACTAAACTACTCAACACTGTAAGATTGCCTTAGCCCAAATAAAAGAAGTGCATATATACCCACTAATAAAAAAATCGACATCATTTCACACCAATAGCTCTGGCCAACTAAAAAAATGGTATTGATCTACTTGCATAGAAAAGTAAAAGTATATGTTAATACCAGAAACTCTGGCCCCAATTTGTACTATCATTTTTGTCGCTTGAATAAACACAAAAAAACACACTTGCAAGCTGATGGAGGCGATGATTAGGTTCTGATTTTCCCTTTTCTTTTTCCAGTTCTTCAACTCTGTATAATGACCGACCCTCCCTCTTAATTCGGACCAGGTCATTAGCTCTTGCACTTCTCAACGTAGCCCTTTCATCAGAGAGCTAATCTACAACGTAAATGATCTTGTCATAGTTAAGGAAATTGATTAAATAAATGTGGTGCAGTCTCATGCATTCATATTACTTCAGGTTACTAATGTCTATATACCCCCTCCGTCTCAGAATAAGTGACTTTGGTTTGTCCAAATATGGATGTATCTAGATATATTTTACGTCTAGATAAATCTATTTTTGGACAAATCTAAGAAACTTATTTTGGGACGGAGAGAGTAGTTTGGTTCAAGACAAAATGCACATGGATATGGATAAAGAATTTGCAACTCTCAGCCGGCATGCCTAATTATGCCAGTTATATGTTGAAGAAATACTTTGGGGCAAGGTTGATTGGATGAACAACATATCTTTCCCACCACTCCATTGGAAGAGAAAACATTTATTTAGTGCATCTACAAATATACGTTGCTTTACCTGATGAATCACCACAGTAAGAACTCTTCATCGATGCTTGGAGTTTCATCAAACGTTGTGTATGTGGATAACCTTGAAGAAACACTCAAATCTGAGCACCTAAACAATAATCCTGCACCAAAAAAATAAATAAGCCATGGTATCTAGCTGAATGTGTAATACATTATTATTGTTGGCGACAACTCCTTTTGTGTATTGTTATCTGAAGAACACAATTGCACTTAATAAACGGGATTTGGTCTAGGTATTACCTCAAACACCATAGCCCCAAACTATGTATAGGAGATATGTTGCGATCCACAATCAGTTAACAATAGCGCCTTAAAAATGTGGAGGGTGATGTCAACGACCCACCTTGCAAAGACCATAGCGAGAAGAATACCAAGAATTAGAAGGCCGAGTAATCAAATTCTCCTCGCAAAATAAATGGGCGGGTGATTATCTCCATATCAGATGAAGTCAGCCGTGGTTCTTCGAGCTCTTAGTTGAGAGGAATCCATTGAGGAGACGACGCGTTGAGGTAGGTGCCATCTTCCTACTTCTGTGAGGCAGATCGAGACCCTCGCTGCCGTCGCTTGATGGGTGTGTTGCCTGCTAGGGAGGTGCCTTGCCTGCAGTAATAACTGATAAGCTGTTTCGCCGTATTCATTAAGCAAAGTCCTAATTCTATCGATCGATCATCTTGGATGTCTGCAGTATTGATTCCTCATATAGTTGATGTGCACATGGTGAGGATAGTCGACTGGCTAAGGGATCAGAAAATGACGACGCGGCAGCTTGCGCAGGATTATCCTAGAATACAGCCGCAGCTAGGCTATGTGAGCTATTCCAACAGTCGATCCATCTTGGATGTCTGTATGGTGTTTGCATCAGGCAATATTGAGACCTGACGAAGTTGATGTGCATGCAAGAGGAGGACAGTCGAAGCTGAGTTCACCGTGGCGAATATTCATCGGAATACGACGGCGACGGCGGCGGCGCGGCGCAGCTTGCTTTAGATTACCCTAGAATTGGTGCTTGTAGAGTACCCTGTAATTGGTGTTTGTTTTCTTTTGGCTAGATGGAAGATAACAGCGTGAACTTTAATATTTGTACGTGAAGTCTCTTTTTTTTTCTGTCGGTCATATTTGCCGAAACAAAAATCAATTTCATGCGTCTTGTCCTGGTCCAACACGGCAACACCTATTCCATTAGACCTTGTCATACACGTATCTTTAATTGTTGTACGTAACACATCTGGATAACTTCTTTTTCTTTTTTTCTCTCTTATTATGCTTGTACGTGGCGATGTATGATGTTGTAGCTAGGTTCCTAACAGGTTTGTACGTGAAAGTTTTTGCGTAACACATATATCCCCTTTAAATCACAGCCATTAAAATTAAGATTGATGACATATATTTTTTTAGCCTATGTGGACGAACATGGTAGCTTTATTTTCTATTGCTTTAAGTATATAATAGATAACATAAGTATTGCACTCTAATATGAAATATATCCATGAATAACAACAAATTATGATATAAAATAGTGATGCAAAATGGCCGTATCAACTCCCCTAAGCTTAGACCTTGCTTGTCCCCAAACGAATACTGAGCTCAGTAAACATGACCACAGGTTTATGCAGCGAAGTGTCGATAATAACGAATACGGACAAGAAGCATCAGTATTTACTAAACAAGCACACACTCATTCTAAGCAGCAACCTTTTCTCATATCAAACTTAGAGAACAAGTGATAGTTCAACCACATATGGAGGTGCACAAAGAAAAACATAATTGAGTGATGGCAAACTGTGTTCTTGGTCAGAGAACATCTAACATATCAAACTTATCTTTCAAGGAGAATCTATATAAGAGCTATTATCAGCAGATATCACAAGCTTCAATCATCAAAGACTCTATGCATCATTGGAAACTTCCAAGAGTTATATTCATGTAATTAGAGTACAAATACCGTTCAAGGAAGATGATTGTTCAGCAAAGCTCAACTTTCAACTTGTTTACCAAAATGGCATTGTTAACTGCAATAAAACATGATCAAGCAAATTGCTGCAATATAATTGATTGTATCTCAACTCAACACCATTTGCTTTGCTAATAAAGGACAGAAGGAATAGGTTAACTGACTCAACATAAAGGTAAAAGAAAGGCCCTTCGCGGAGGGAAGCAGGATTAATCATGTGCTAGAGCTTTTTATTTTTCTTTTGAACAGAAATAAAATAGTTTTGAGATATGCATGCTTTCGTCAACGACTTCATAGTAAAGAAACTAGCTAGTCCCCCATAACAAGCAAGGCTTTTAGACTTGTTAGAGCGGCTGGTTTAGAGGAACGAGTACATTCCTCTTTCTCCTTTGTTTCACCACTAACCAATGTTCGAGTTGATTTCTCAGATTTTCATTGTGCGGAGGAGAATTGTGAGTTATATTATATTTTGCTTAAGACGCTCTCGGGTTGATTCAAGTGAGGACGTAAACCATCAACACCGAGTAAAAGGGGGGAAATGACCTTGCCTGTCACAAGTTATAACCAACTTCTTACTGCTTCCTCGTGAGCTTAAAAACAGAGGCAGAAAAATGAGAATTTTGAAAGTTTTAAATATAGCACATGACAAATTTACTTGGAGTGGCAGAGAAATACCACATGTAGGTAGGTATGGTGGACACAAATGGCAAAATTGTTTGGCTCAAGTATTTGGATTCACGAGAAGTATTCCCTCTCAATGCAGGGTTTAGGCTAGCAAAGCTTATAGCAAACATAAGTGTTGAGAGATACAAACAATATATATTACCAGCGATAAGATTGATCATACCTTAAGGAGCCATCTTCCATGCCAGCATAAAGTTCTTATTCGAGAATATAAAGCTTGGAAACCGACAAGGCTGAAAGATACCAATGATAATATATTTGCAAGTAAAACGTTCTTCTTTACTCAAGCATCCAAGAATTGTTGCTACTGACCAATGCTATGCTTGCCAACACCCAATTAGATTTTCAAAGCTACACCCAACGTGAGACCAACACTTTTCCAAAGAGATCTAGAGATTACTTGCAAGCTAGAATAAAGCGGTGCAAGAAAGTAAAAGCCAGACTTCTCATTAATATTCCATAACAACAACCACACCAACGGATATAAAGCTAATACATGAAAGGAGGATGACCACAAAGCACACACTATTTCATAAGATAACTTTTCTACTCAGGACATGACACACGACTAAAAGATAAAAAGATACAAGATGATGATGATACCGAGGCACTCCCCCAAGCTTGGAACAAGCTAAGGGAGTGCCATTACCCATGGCATCAAAATTATTCCTCCGGTGATGATCCAACTTCCTCCACATCGTCATTAGTCTTCCAAGGCACAGGTTTACCATCGATGAGGGACATCTCCGTCTCTATCATCCTGAAATTTGCAGCTGAACTGATACGTTTGAATCTAATTTCATACTCACGGTTCTGATTATGGAGGTCATAAATCTGAGTCTGCAACTGTGATGTCTCACTATGAAGAGATAAAATCTCCTCCCTTAGTTCTTCTGTCTCCTTCTTGTGCTTAGTGACGAGTTCAAAGATCATGCGATGATTCGTATCCACCCCTCAGCACCATCCCTTTGCACACGAAGATATCCTGCTCCACCTCCTCAAGCCTAGCCTTCATATTCCCCTCTTTCTTGGGTCCTTGAAGATCCTCCTGCCGAAGAACACTGTCCTCAAGTCGCAAAACCTTCGGATGCATCTTCACTTCATTGAGGTTGAGGTTGGCGACGCTCTCAAGGAACCCATCCTTCAGCTCTTCAGTTCCCCCCCCTTGTCTTCCTTGCGAGAAGACATCACGATCTAGGGCATGAAAACCTAACAGACACAACTCGAAAACAAAAAGGCGTCGAAAACATGAGATACGGACTTCGAGAGATCCGGTTAAATATGTAGCAAAAATTTCTCGATCAAAAGGAAGGCGAAAAGACAAAGCGGAGTCGGAGGCGGTGTCCTGGGGCTCCAGGTGGGACCCAGGTGCGGCCCAAGGCTGGGTCGCGGCCAGGGGTCACCTGGACACCTTGGACACCGGCTCCGTCTCTTTTTTGTCTTGCAATTTATTATATTTCCTAAAAACTGTAAATATAAATTTTCTGGAATTTTCCGAAGAGGTTTACTTACGGTAACTGATACCTATTCCAATTCTGACTCTGATTCCTTCTGGTATTTGCTTTTGATGAAATCTTCCGGAGTCACCACTTGTATTATATCGATATCTTTTCCAAGTGGATCACCAGAAATATAATGCTTGATCCTCTGGCCATTGACCACTTGTGGTTTATCTCCGTCCAACGAATTAATTTTGATGGCACCGGAGTGATAAACTTCTTCAACAATAAAGGGACCTTCCCATTTTAATAAGAGCTTCCCTACAAAAAATCTGAGATGAGACCTATACAATAGAACTTTGTCTCCTACATTAAATTCTCTTTTCAAAATCCTTTTATCATGCCACTTCTTAACTTTTTCTTTAAACAATTTGGCATTTTCATAAGCTTCACTTCTCCACTCATCTAAAGAACTCAAATCAAACAATCTTTTTTCACCGGCAAGCTTAAAATCATCATTAAGCTCCTTGGTTGCCCAATAAGATTTATGTTCTAATTCTAGTGGTAAATGACACGGAAATCCACTTTGGTGCCCGGGTGCACCTGCACCCGGTTTGCTCTTTGATTTTTCAAAATTTGAAAATGCTTCGGAAAAATCTGAAAAATATTGGACACAAACATACGAAAGTAACGAACACTTGTGAAAAATTTCGATAGAAAATAGTAATTTTTCTGCTCTGTGCAAAAAAGACAAATTTCTAACCAAAAAACATACTTTTTAGATCTCAGTTTTTCTCAGAAATTTATCTTTTTTGCACAGAGCAGAAAAATTGTTATTTTCTGTCAAAAAATTTCACGAGTGTTCATTACTTGCGTATGTTTGTGTCCAATTTTTTTCAGATTTTTCCGAAGCATTTTCAAATTTTGAAAAATCAAAGAGCAAACCGGGTGCAAGTGCACCCGGACACCAAAACGCCTCCCTCTAAATGACAAGCTTTTCCATAAACCATTTTATAAGGAGACATACCCATAAGATTTTTATAAGTAGTTTATAAGCCCATAAAGCATCATTAAGTTTCTTAGACCAATTCTTTCTAGATATATTAACGGTCTTTTGCAACATTAACTTAATCTCCCTATTAGTTAATTCCACTTGTCCACTAGTTTGAGGATGATAGGGTGAAGACACCCTATGATTAACATCATATTTAGCAAGAGTTTTTCTAAAAGCACCATGAATAAACTAAGAACCTCCATCAGTCATTAGATATCTAGGTACACCAAACCTAGGAAAAATGACTTCCTTAAGCATTTTCAAAGAGGTTATGTGATCAGCACTTGGAGTAGGGATTGCTTCTACCCATTTAGTGACATAATCAATAGCAACAAGTATATGAGTATTACCATGCGAACTGGGAAAGGACCCATAAAGTCAAATCTCCAACAATCAGAAGGTTCAATAACAAGAGAATAATTTATAGGCATTTCATTACGTCTACTAATGTTGCCAACTCTTTGGCATTCATCACAAGATAAAATAAATTTTCTTGCATCTTTAAATAGAGTGGGCCAATAAAAACATGATTGTAGCACTTTGTGTGCAGTTCTGTCTCCAGCATGATGTCCACCATAAGGACTGCTGTGGCATTTCCTTAAAATTTATTCTTGCTCATACTCCGGAAGACAACACCGAATAATTCCATCAACTCCTTCTTTATATAAATGTGGGTCATCCCAAAAATAATGCCTCAAGTCATAAAATAATCTCTTCCTTTGCTGATAAGTAAAATTTGGAGGCAAGAATTTGACAACAATAAAGTTAGCATAATCTGCATACCAAGGATTTTCATGAGTGTTTACCTTTATGGCTGCCAACTGTTCGTCTGGAAAATTATCATTAACAGGAATAAGATCATCAACAATGTTTTCCATTCTAGACAAGTTATCGGCAACTGGATTGTCAACTCTCTTTCTATCAACTATATGCAAATCGAATTCTTACAACAAAAGGACCCATCTAATAAGCCGTGGCTTAGCATCTTTCTTTTCCATGAGATATTTAATAGCACCATGATCAGTATGAATGGTTACTTTAGAGTCAACAATGTAAGGTCTAAACTTATCGCAAGCAAAAACAACAACTAAAAATTCTTTTTCAGTAGTTGCATAATTCTTTTGAGCACTATCAAGAGTTTTGCTAGCATAATGAATAACATTCAATTTTTTATCAATGCGCTGTCCTAAAACAACGCCTACGGCAAAATCACTAGCATGACACATTATCTCAAAAGGCAAATTCCAATCTGGAGGTTGAACAACTGGAGTAGTTGTTAAAGCTTTCTTAAGAATTTCAAAAGCTTCTTTACAATCATCATAAAAAACGAAAGGTACATCTTTTTGCAAAAGATTAGTGAGAGGTTTAGAGGTTCTATAAAAAATCTTTATAAACCTCCCATAAAAACCAGCATGACCAAGAAAACTGCGTATACCTTTAACATCTCTTGGGCAAGGCATCTTCTCAATAGCTTAAATTTAGCTCGGTCTACTTCAATGCCTCTTTCTGAAATTTTGTGTCCAAGAACTATACCTTCATTAACCATAAAATGGCATTTTTCCCACTTCAAAACAAGGTTTGTTTCTTCACATCTCTGCAAAACTTTGTCAAGATTGTGTAGGCAATTATCAAAAGAAGTCCCATAGACAGAGAAATCGTCCATGAATACTTCCACAATTTTCTCACAAGAACCATGAAAAATAGCAGACATGCATCTTTGAAAAGTAGCAGGAGCATTACATAAACCAAAAGGCATACGTCTATAAGCATAAGTTTTGTAAGGATAGGTAAAAGTCGTTTTCTCGTGGTCCTGGTGTCTAACAGCTATTTGAGAAAAACCAGAATAACCATCAAGAAAACAAAAATGAGTGTTCTTAGAAAGCCTCTCTAACATTTGATCAATAAAAGGCAAAGGATAATGATCTTGCTTTGTAGCATTATTTAATTTTCGAAAATCAATGCACATTCTATACCCGACTACAACTCTCCGAGGAATAAGTTCATCATTATCATTTGCAACTACAGTAAGATGACGATGATGATGCGATCCTCTCCGACGCTGAGTATCAGCTGGCCGTGGACAAGATAAACACAAAGTACAACAGATTCATTGAGAGGCTGTGTGCTCGCACTAAAGTATTGGTGTTCAAGGAAGTTACCGAGGCTGATTTTGTCGATTCTGATGATGAAGAGGCCATCCATGACCATGCCGAGGTTGAGGCTGCTCTGTAGTCCAGGGATTTGAGATGAGGAAGATGTACTTTGTTCGGTCTACCAATGCTATGTTGTGCTACCGATCTATCCGTCTATTTGTTTTCCAAAAGTAGTAAAGTTTGATAAAGAATTCAAGATTTTAGAAAAGTCGACATCTTTAATACAAAATCGTATCTTATTACCGGAAATCTGTTTCGGGTTGTACGTCCAGCTGATCCCAAAGAATCTGGACCATCCTTCTATCTCGGGATCCCAAAGAAGCCGATGTATACTATATGGTATTTAGTTTGTATAATAGTCGTCTGGCACGGTGGGGCCGGATGTTGCAGAACTTATTCTGTACCAACGAGCCGTTTATATCTTACGGTCCAACACGACGCACAGTTTTCCTGTACCGGCACCCGTGTTTTTGTACCAACGGGGTCTACTACATTTAGGGTAGCTCTTGATCGACCTCTCAAGCGCTCCGAGCCTCCGACCCTGCTTGCACAGGGCGTGCGTTCTACGGCGTTGCCTCCAACCCTAACCCTGCATGCACAACTTGGTTAACGAGCTTATACGCGCCACCGATCCGACAGTTCAATCCAACAGAACATAATGCAAAATGTAGTATATGTGAAACTAAAAATTTCTTACGTACTACAGCTGAATATACGGGAGCATGAAACTGAATTTTTTCTTACATACTACAGCAAATGTAGTAATTGTGAAACTGAATTTTTTCTTACCTTTTTGTCCAGCCTGGTGCCTCAGGATTGATCCTTAGTGTTGACTGCTCGGAGGTGGCTGGTCCATCGTCCGCTCGACCTCGTTTGCTCAGGATAGAATTGCTTGTTGACTGGACAACTCGCAATGGCCGTGGCTCCTCTCCACACTCTCCACTGCTCTCCGCAACGTCAAGACTACACCGTGACCTAGCGGCGTGCTGGCGCACACTATCTCCTTCCTCGCCCACATCCTGCTGTTATGTACCCGCAACCACGCTGATCTCTCCTCCCCACGCCCCTGTACTGCAACCATTCTGCCCGGCGCGGCAGCCACCACCCCTACTACCCCTTCCTCCCTGAGTACAACCAAGTATCCTGGGTCCATGCTTGCCAGGTTATCAGCCAATTCTCCCACATCAATCATGCACAGGAGCAAATCGGATCCGCACGACCCCAATGAGCTTCCATGCCTCTGCCGATAAACGGAAAGAAAATCCAAGGAGTACTCACCTCTCAAGGGGGAATGCCATGATGATCCACACGGTGCGCAACCTCGTATCCTCGCAATCACCCAACTCCGACGACGGTGCAGGGGCAATCGCCGCTGCTAGGTGCCAGTTCTCCGCCGCCGCCGCTTCTCCCCTCTCGCTCTCGCCTATCCAGCTACGAAATTAGGATAATGGGATCCAACGATCGTGCAGGCCCGCGCACGCGTGTAAGTTACCGTGACGGAACGAAAATGTGGACCACCAGACCAACATTCTCGCTAACTTCTCGTTCCAGTTCGGAGCATTAATTGTCTACGTACACGCTGAGCTGTACCACGCGACTCCAGTATACCATCTTTTCCAAAAATTGCACCGACACTGCAGCAGCTGACAGGAACGGATCCCAACATGCATCTGGACGGCCACGATAGTATGACCATCTGGTCGTACGACCTGAAACGCCGCGTCCTATCTTTACATACATCTTAATACGGAGTACATCTTAATACGGAGTACATATTTTCATATTCTATCTCCATAGTGTTACAGTTGTTGGTAGTTATTTTTTCTCAAATCTAGTTAAACTTTACATTTTGACTTTTAGAAAAAGCTCGTCTTCTTCGTGAAACGGAGGTAGTATAAACTACTATCCAACTCTCGCGTTTGTAGGACTCTCCCGGGATCCATATGTCTCCCTTATCCTCTCTCTCTCTCGTGCTACAGTAAGGAGAGGCAAAAAGGGAGTTCTTCTTGTTCCCGGTCTCCGCCGACGGTCGATCTGTGGTTCCCTTCCCTCTCCGGCTGCCGTTGAGGTGGCTGGAGGGTGGGGGGACCTCGGATTCGTGCCGGAGGCGTGTAGATAGTAGGGTAGGGTCTCCCGGTGGCGCTGTCGTGGTGGGGGCGATGGCGGCGCTGTGGAATAATGATGCTGGCGCTCCTTCCCCTTCTTGGCGTGGTCCTCTGTGGCGATGCCGATGGGCGCTCGGCGTTTGGTGGACTGGGCAGGGCTGTGGCGGCGGAGGTGACGGCCTGCTCGTGGTCCTTTTGTCCCCTGTCTCCATCTCCGCGGTGGTGAGGTGGGCTCCGGCCTCACCGTGGAGTTTCTGGGGGTGGTGGAGTTGGTGGTGCTGGTACGTGATGCTGGCTTCTCTGGCCGGCCGTGGTGGCGAGGGGAGAAGCTGGGGTGTCGGCGTACTGCATTTTGGTGCTCGGTGGTGGTTGGTTTCGGTCCAGGTTGGTCTGCCTGGGGAAGACGACGGAGGCCCAGGAGCGGGGTGGTGGTTTGCAGGTGAGGGATTTGTTTCCCCGGTTCCGGAGCGGGACGAGCTTGGCGAGTGTCGCCGGCCGATGCAGCTCAACAGTCCAGATCCATCTCGCCGAAGGTGGTGGTTCTTGTGGCTCACAACGCCCTTTGGCAAGGGGCTCATCTTGCTCCATGGTTTCGATTTGAAGACGATGGTTCCATCTCTGCTTTGCTGCATCGATGGTTTGGCGTCTCCAAGTCGCGAGGAAGAAGAAGATGTTTTCCTGGTTCTCTGTTTGTTCTTCTTTATGTTTACAAGTTTGTTATGTACCTCTACTTTGATATGAATATAAGTTGTTTTCTCAAAAAAAAAAAAAAAACTCTCGCGTTTGTCATCGATCCACCCATGTTGGCATGATAGTGCGATCTTGTTGTTAAGTTAGGTTGTGACCTTATTGCACAGCTGAATCAACGCTCTCGAATTGAGTGCGTCGTTTTGGAGCACCAGCTCCATGGAGCCCTTTTTCGAAAAATTCAAGAACTGTACTTTTAAGTTTCAAATAATTCTGCAAAAAAATCATAGATGTCGATAAATTTTTCTTCTATTAGTGTGCAAAAGTACACTACGGAATATTTTGTATTTTGGGTTGTGTAAGAATGACAAATTTCTGAATATGAAGTGGTGAACACTGCAGATTTCAAAACACTTCAAAATTATGAGAATTTATCATTTTTGTGCAGGACTGAATACAATACATTTAGAGTTGACCTGTAGAATATGTCATTAAAAACATGTAGGATTTTTTTTTGGAAACTTTAAATTGTCAAAAAAAAATTTAAAGGGCTCCATGGAGCCTGTGCTCCAAACCGCCCTTTCGTCTCGAATTAGGTTTTTGGCTGCTTTATAAATCTCAACCACTACAAAGTGGTGAGGAGATCACTAGACAAGTAGGTCAAAAAAGAAAAGCCACACGTGAGCGAAAGGCTTGAGAACGCCACAGATTAAAGCCTACCTAGCAAAAGGACTACGTATTGGTCCACCATCATAGGCGGAGTGCAGGATCATATGATTTGTAACTAGGCCTATGTTATTCTTTTTTGTTCGCTTTGGATTTGTCGGCTGTGTGCATCTTGTTATGCAGAGGCTGGGTGTAAAGCTTAAACTTTTTAAGTAATAAAACCCTTTATAAAAAAAAACCCTAACAAAAGGAGACTACCGAATAGTAAGGCTGGGCATTCGGGTTACCCGAAAATTTCGGGTCGGGTTATTCGGGTTTTAGGAATTTCGGGTTTCCAAAGATGATACCCGAAATTTGCTCGTAATTTCTGCTACCCGACAATTCGGGTACCCGCAAATTCGGGTTCGGGTTCGGGTATTCCCGATTTACCCGAAATAATTCACAATGAAAGGGAAAATAGACAAGAAATTAGAGAACGTCGGGCAAAAGTCGTCCTGGATCAGGTAAAAGAAGCAGCGCTAGGTTTTACAGATGCAACATACGTATACTTGGGCTATTGGGCCTTGACGTGGGAGTTTTCTTTGTTGGGCTGTTCCCTTCCCGACTCAATATATTGGGCTGCATGTCTATTTCGGGTTATTCGGGAAATTCGGGTACCGTGACTTCAAACCCGAATTTCCCGAACTAAATTCGGGTTTTGAAATCTACTACCCGTTGTAGGGTTCGGGTTGGTCGGGTTCGGGTAGTTCGGGTTCGGGCTCGGGTTTTTCGGGTTCGGGCTTCGGGTATCGGGTTTTATGCCCAGCCTTACCGAATAGGAACAACACCGCCTTGAGAAACCACCAAACCTCGAAGGACGTGTCGGATCAAGCTGGAGCAGGCCGCCTGGCCTCTCGCTCAGGGGCGTAAGCGCTGATCATGCCAACACACAGCGAGTATCACGGGCGGTGAAGATGAGGACATATCTAAGGGATAGGAGATCAACGGAATCACTCCAAGCTAGAGCCGAATAAGCTTCACGCTAGGTTCAAAGCAAGCCCGAAGGTGCCTACGTGTTGCAACCGGATGGAATCGTAGCTCCTCGATGACACCCCCTAGAGGATCACAACACGCCGCCGCCGCCGAGCCGAACCAACATACTAGGCTTTTCACTCGGAACCGTGACCTGAAGAGGATACCCACAACGATGACCCCCCCCCCCCCCCCACCAAGAGGAAAGTAACGCTGGAGGCATCACCATCCCCGGCGATAAACGCGGAACTTTCCGTCAGAACCTCACACGTGTCACCCGACTAAGGTAGGTCCACCTTGCCGTTACGTTGCTTCCGGATCTTGCCCATGCAGCTGACACCAGTATCACCCGCCGCCATACCCTCGACGCATGTCCAAAGGGATGGCCACCACCGTCATGGCATTACTCGCCGAAGAAGCACCCGTGCAACCTTTTCTTTCGGAGCCGCCTTCCCTTTTTTCTCGGAGCCGCCTTCCCAACATCCAAGACTGACCCTCTAACGCCACATTTGTTACCTATTTACCTTTGCGATCTACTTCAGTCCTCCTGAGTAGTATACAAAACGAAAGAGAAAATTCCTTATTTGACACCATGTTAAAACCGGCTTCCCTATTTGGCCCTGGATAAAAATTTCTTACCAATTTGACATCTTATCTTCATTTCTTTCCTAAAATGACACTGCCGTTCGTTCCGTTTCGTCCTTCCGTTAATTTTTTTGTGGCTGGACCAAAATACCCCTAAGTAAGTCACCGGATCCAACCTGTGACCAGCGTCCCGAAGAAGATACCAAATCGATCGTTCATCCTATCCCGAGTCCCCATCCGCACGTAACCCTACCGGTGGCGTTGCGCTGGGGCGTAGCGGTGGTGGCGTGAGGTGAAGACATGGATTAGAGCAACCCCAGCCGTTGGTGCCCCCCCAGGGCGATTTGCCGGCGCGCTTGGGGGGGGGGGGGGGCACCGGCGGAGATTTTAGCCCAGGGGTTGGGCATGTTCCCTCTTGATGACCCACAAGTGTAGGGAATCGCAACAGTCTTCGCGGGTAGTTTGACCCTAATTTATTGATTCGACACAAGGGGAGCCAAAGAATATTTATAAGCCTTAGCGGTTGAGTTGTCAATTTAACCACACCTGAAAAGGATTTCTCTCGAAGCAATTTATCAGAAGTAACACTGATTTGATGGCAGAAGTAGAGTAGTAACAGCAATAGTAAAATAAAGACAACATTGATAACGGTAAAAGTAATGATTGTAAACAGCGGGATTAAAACACCGTAGGCATAGGGACAGATAGACGGGCGTTGCATGAATAAGATAGCTCATGAAATGAACATAACTAAGCACGAAGCAAATAAACATATAAATAGCATCCAAGTATGAAACAATCATAGGCATGTATTCCTAATTTATCCGTACGTGCTTGCAATAAGAACTTGCACGACATCTTTTGTCCTGCCATCCGGTTTCAGCCGGGCCAATTAAGGAACAAATGATAATTAAGGTTTTTGTTTTAATAGAATACTAGATCAAAGCATTAACACTCAATGAATACATGTAACCCTCGAGTTGCCAACCATTCCCATTGATGTCCCCGTTTCTGTCACTCGGGGTCTCCGGTTCCGGTTGACAACAAGTGCATACAACTAGTAGGTAGGATCCAAACAACAATTATACTCATGCAAACATAAGCGTTCAGATCTGAAAACATGGCACCCGGGCCCAAAGTGACAAGCATTAAGCATAACTAGTTGGACCAACGACGATTAACACAAATAGAGGATACTAGGCAACGTGCCCTAACAATTTGGCATCGAATTACATGAGCAATCTTATTCAATCCCTTCCATCCCCTTGCCTACAACAAGGAACTACTCACACATGGAGGGGGACGACATGGATGGTTGATGGAGAGGCGTTGGCGGTGACGATGGCGGCGATCTCCACTCCGGCAGGGTGCCGGAACAGCGATCCTGGACCCCGAATTTAGGGTTCGTGATGGCGGTGGAGCTCCAGAAGGTTTCTGGAAAAAGTGTTCAGGTGCTCGCATTTTTAGGTCGAGAGGGCGCTAATAAGCGAAGGGGGGTCGCCAGAGGAGGTCCCAGGGGCAGGGGCGGCCTCCTGCCGCGGCCTGGCCCCCACCCGTGGGTGGGACCCGCCCCTGCTCCTGGGGTGGACCCCCCTCGCGGTCTTCTGGCTCCGTGGCTCTTTTCCCTCAAAAATAATTTTTATAATTTTTCTGAAATTTTCCGCGAACTTCTGAACACTGCACAAAAGAAAGACACCAAATGCAATTCTGCTGAAAACAGCGTCAGTTCGGGTTAGTTCCAAACAAATTCATTAATAATCAGAGGAAAAACAATAGCAAAGTGTTTGGAAAAGTAGATACGTTTGTGACGTATCACCAGCCATGCCCCCACCCAACGTCGGCCGCAGAGGACGCGTGGCGGCTCACGAGCTTCCGGCTGATCGACGCCGCCTCCTCGTGCTCGACCTCCCCGCGCCACCGCCTCGCGCTCGACTCCTCCTCCCCGCCCAACTCCTCCTCCCCAACTCCATGACCGCATCCTGGGGGCCATGGATTCGCGGCCGTCGGCAAGCTCCAACACGAGCATGGAGAGTAGGCGGGACCAGCTCACGTAGGACGTCCGCGTCCGCCTCCGCTGCGCTGATGCGGGACTAGCTCGCGGAGGACCAGGCCCGCCCGCCACCCGCGCCGCCAATTCAAGTGCGTCAAAGTCCGTGGCGAGAGGGACCTCTCTCGCGGTGGTGCCCACCGCCATGGTGACGGAGCCGCGGCAGGCCGTTTCCGCAAGGATGTTGTTCTTCTAGTCGGAGCTCGTGCTGCCAGGATGAGAGGAGGCGGCGCCCGTCGACCAATCAAAGGAGGAGCACGGCAGGCGCATGCTCTGGCGCGTGCTCGGCCGGCCCCGGCGGACAGAGCAGCTCGTGCTCCGGCGCGGCCCGGGCGGACGGAGAAGCTTGTGCTCCAACGAATCGACTCCCGCACCCGGCGCCCCGCTTCCTGGCCGTAGCGAGAGGCAAGGACGGCGGCCGCGTGCTTGATGGTGAGCGAGGGCGGCGGCGCGGAGGCTCCCGGCTGGTGGAGGTGCGGAGGTTCCCGTCGGTGTCCGTCCAGGAGGAGGAGAAAAGAAAGAGAAAAGAGAAGAGAGAGGAGAGGAGAGAGAGGGCGGTGGGTGGCTGACAGTGGGCCTTTTGCATGCAAAGCATCACGTCGGCGCCCCCAGGTGAAACCCAAGTGGTTGGGTTTGGCTTGGGTTCGCCGGCGTATTTTTTCATCTTATCTGGCGAAAAACGAGCTTCTGGGGGCGCGACTTGGAATATTTTTTGTCGCCGGCGTACAAAAAGTGCTCCTGGGGGGCTGCTGGGGGCTGGCTGGAGATGCTCTTAAGTGGTGGTTGAGGGCTGGGGCGGAGCCCAGTGGGCCAACCCTGAGGCACAGGAATACGGGTCCAAGAATTTTTTTAGGAGTACTTGTCATCCAAAATCGGCCTGGGCATTGGTTGGGCTGGAAGTGGTCCATCAGGGCCCATCCTCCCGTGCTGTTCAAGGCCGCTGGCCGGGTACTACTTTCTGCCGCCTTTAGCGGCAAAAAACGGTTGCGCTGCGCACCCCGCCGCACACACGGCCTTCCTTATTAGGCTTAGTGGGCCGGGCCCATCTCCGCAGCGGCACCAAATGGGCCGCATTTTCGCGGCTCAGTAGCAAGTACAGTTTTTTTTTGTTTTTTTTCTATTTCTAAAATCTAGATTTTTTAAAAGAATCTGAATATTTTTAAAATTGAACATTTTCAAAAATACTTTTTGGAAACATAAACATTTTCGAATTTTGAACATTTTTTATTTTGAACAAGTTTTTAAAATAAACATTTTAAGAATTTAAATATTTTTTCAATGAACATTTTCAAAAATAAACATTTTTACATGAACATTTTCAAAATTTGAACATTTTTATTTTCAAAAATAATTTTTATAATTTTTATAATTTAAAAATTGACAAAATTTACTTTTTTAATTTAAATAATTTCTAGATATGAGTTTTTTAATTTGAAATTTTTTCGAATTTGAACATTTTCAAATCTGAACAGTTTTTTATTTTGAACATTTTTTAAATACCAACATTTTTAAATGCATATTTTTAAAATCATATAATTTTTAAATGTTTTTAAATTTAAAGAATTTTCAGGATTTGAACATTCTTAATCTGAATAATTTTTTAATTTGAACATTTTTAAAATCTGAACATTTATTAAAAATGAATATTCTCAAAAGTATATACAATTTATTAAAAAGTTTCGAAATTAAATAATTTTCGAATTTGGTTATTTTCTAATTAGAACTTTTTTGAATTTGAACATTTTCAAATCTGAACAGTTTTTGAATTTAAACATTTTCAAATCTGAACATATTTTGAATTTGAACATTTTTTCAATCTGAACATTTTTTAAAATGAATATTTTCAAAATCATATACAAATTTGAAAAAAAATAAAATCGGAAAAAAGGAAAAATAAAAATAAAAATAAAAGAAATGGTAATGAAAAGAAATAAAAAAAGAAAATAAAAGAATCCGAAAAAACAGAAAAGAAAAATTAAAATGAAAAAAGAAACAAAAAATAAAAAAACAGAAAAGAAAAATAAAAGAAACAAAAAAAGAAAAAGAAAAACAAAGAAATAAAAGAAAAAAGAAAAGAAACGGAAACAAAGAAAATAAAAGCTAGCTGGGCCAATCAAACCGGCCCATACTAGATTCCGGGGTGCGCGACAAGACTGAATTTTGCCGCTAAAGGCGGCAAATAGGAATTGGCCCGCTGGCCGCACCCGCGTGCCTCTGCGCGCACACGCTGCACGCATGTTGGCTGCTGAATCCGCCTTCAGGTAGATCGATCAAAAGGAGAAAAAAACAACGTGCGACACGCAGGGGTCAAACTAGAAGCCTTGAGCTGGCCACAAACGAGCCGCAACCGGTCAAGCACGGATAGATTTGGTTCACGGCGGCTCCGCCGCTCAAGCTACCCCAACATGCGGACACAGGCGGCGGACAACTTCGATCGCCGGCCAGAGTGACTGCGCCAGGTATTCGGCCCCTTACCTTTTTTTTCTCTGTCCGTGCCTCCGCGGATGAAGTATTTGTCCTCTTGGTCGGTTAACCGGTGCCCATTTTTCAGTTCAGTCGACCAAAATTCAACTCCTCTCATCGGTACTTTTCCTAATTGTTTTGCAAAAATTGTATT
>QRDG01000507.1:2297780-2359899 GCA_012064385.1 Puccinellia tenuiflora
CTTTGAATTTGTGTCCCGAAAAGCTATGACTTTTGGGGTACTTTGGATTTGTGCCCCGAAAGATATAACCTTTGGGGGCACTTTGAATTTGTGCCCCGAAAGGCTATGATTTTTTGGGACACTTTGATCTTGTGCCCTGAAAACTATGACATTTGGGGGCATTTCGAATTTGTGCCCCGAAAAGCTATGACTTTTAGAAGCACTTTGCTTAAAATGCCTTTAATTGTAATCTTTCGGGGCACTTTGAAAAAATGCCCCTAGCAAAATGCCCCGATAGCTCAACCGTGACGTAGTGATCCGTGGCTGTAGGGGTGTCCGGGCACCCCCATAGCTGACAACATTTCGGAGATGCCGGACGCATTAACAGGATGTCGGTGGAGATGCTCTAATACAGTCAAAGATCAATGTAGACAACCAAAGAAGCTACAGAACATGACTTATCAGTGAGGATACACTGAGCGGAACCATGTTGCCCAATATGACCAAAATGGCTGCAAGTAACAAAACATACATGTCTCCCCGGTGCACCATCTCTGCCCTTTGCTGCCGTCGATGCCCCGTAATTGTTTTGCAGCAAGGCCTTTTGTAAAAGCGACGTGCCGGACGCTTTGCTCTCTAGTCCCTACCACTGTCTGCATTTCCGTGCCTCCCTTCTTCCCTCCATCTCCTATCCAAAATTGAAATGCAGAGGACGAACAGAAAGCAGGTCACTACAGCTCGAACAGTACAATCCAAGTACCTAGTACTACGCATTACCCACATTTGACATTTCTCACTCATATGTACTGTACATACGTCCATGTGAGGTCAGCTCATAGACACATTTCTTCTTCTCTACACGCATCATAAAACCACATATTAATGGCATGCCTGACAGAAGATGGGAGAAAAATGGGGCAGAGGGAGAAAAAGAACGAAAGAACTCTGAGCTGGAGTTCTCAAGCTTATACAGATGACCAAGAAATAGCCTACAGTCCGGGAAATACATATCTGAACCTAGAGGCATCTACCCCGTTTTTAAAAAATGTGTATTTTTACATGCTAAAAGAATTTGAAAAAAAATCCGGGCATACACATCCACATTCTATGTGCACGCCGAAAGTTTCGTCAAAAAATGATTATTATTTTGGTCTATGTGAAAAAGACAAAAGAATGTCTCCAACAGGTCTTTTTCCAACACCAAAATTTGTTTTTTTTGGCGAGGCAAAACAAAAGTTTTTTTTCCCACAAAACTTTGTACCGTATACATATTCTACCGATATATAGACATACAATTTATTTCCGAAAATTTTGGACACATTAAAACATGTTTAAAATATGTTTTTTCAAAACAGGGGTAGATGCCCCATGTTCAGATAGTACAACACGGGGATCGTGTTCGCTTCGCTCGATCGATCCTCTCATGATGAGCTTCCCTACTGCACTGGCGCTTGCAATGTCACGACGATTGCGCTGTCGACGGCATGCCTGCCGTCGCTCCACGTCAGTGCCCCGCTCGTCACCTGAGAGCTCCCAGGCTCCATCTTCTTCACCGTTGCGGCCTCGACACGCACCGTGAAGCTGAGCTTCTGCCCGTCGCGCCTGAACACCAGCTGCTTGGGCTGCACGGTCACCGTGCTCCCCTCGGGCGCCCTGACGGTCGCCCGGTACACCGACCTGCCGCCGCCGACGTTGGTCACCGTCCGGATGAAGTGGGTCTTCATCGTCGTCTTGGTGCCGTCCGCGACGAACGTGGCAGACAGAGACGGGTAGTTCAGGTTACCGGCGTGGCCAGCGCGGCGTGCACCGCGGCAGTCAGCCTGCCGCCGCGTGATCGCCCGGATGTTCTGTTTGGTGTAGTTCAGGTTGCAGAGGAAGTTGATGTAGTCTGCCGGGGCAATGTCGTAGACGAGGCCAGGGTCCATGGCGCGCATCGGGTAGACGTGCCCGGCACCAAACTCGAACACGTCGGCCACCTTGCCGGTAGACTCGTCGACCATGGTGCCGTTTCTGTTGTCCTTGATGTAGGCCGTGGTCATGAGCGCCGACTTGATCGCTGCGGGGCTCCAGGTAGGGTGCGCCGCCTTGAGAAGCGCAGCGAGGCCGGAGATGTGCGGGCAAGCCATGGACGTGCCCGAGAGGATGTTGAATTCTGTCCGGCGGCCGTCGGAGGGAATGCCCGCTGGGCCAACGCCGCTGGGCCATGCGGCGAGGATGTTCAGACCAGGGGCTATCAGGTCGGGTTTGAGTATCTCTGGAGATTGGGGGTTCGGGCCACGTGCCGAGAACGCCGCTACCATCGGCGCTGGGTGCGCGCCAAGGTGAGTTCCTTCGAAGAGGATGGTACCCGCGGCCGGCTTCTGCGGAGTGGACGATGCTATGTACTTACGGAGCTTCTCGCCGGATGCAGCACCGACGGCGGTGGCGGGGAGTACGTGGCAGTCAGCTACTAGGCCCTCGCCGTCGAACACGCCGTTGGCAAGCACCATCCCGACGGCGCCCGCGCGCTGAACCACGTCACCCTTGGCGGCGCGCGAGTTCACGCCGCGGTCGCACACCACGATCTTTCCACGCACGGCCGCCTGGTCCAGCGACCCGTCCAGGCACATCGACGCCGAGTAGCCGTCTGCGCCGCTGCTTGTCCCCGCACCCGCATATACCAGCTCGTACATCTTGCCGGACTGGAGTACGGGCCCACCATACACGCTGACGCCGTCGAGCACTTGGCCGTTGCCGAGACGCACGTTGGCCGGGAAGGTGCGATCCATGGACCCAGCGCCTACGGTGGTCATCCAGGGCGCCACATTGGTGACTGTGAGCCCACCGGGACCGCCATTGCCGGCAGAAGCGGACACAACGAGCCCAGCCTCTGTCGCGCCGAACGCCCCAATTGCGATGGCATCGAGATAGTACGGCACGACGACACCGCCGACGCTGAGAGAAACGACGTCGACACCGTCGGCGACGGCGGCGTCGAAAGCCGCGAGGATGTCGGAGTCGAAGCAGCCGCCCACCCAGCACACCTTGTAGGCAGCGAGGCGCGCCTTGGGCGCCATCCCAGAGGCCACGCCGCGCGCGTAGCCGAGGGTGGACGCCGGGAACACGTATCGCCCCGCGGCGATGGACGCCGTGTGGGTACCGTGTCCGTCGTTGTCAAGCGGCGACCTGATCTCGGCCGTCTCGTTCATCCGGCCGGAGGTGGTCTCGTACCCGGCGGAGAAGAACCGGGCGCCGACGAGCTTGCGGTTGCACGAGTTGGGCGGGAACCCGGGCCCCGAGGCGCACACCCCGCGCCACTTTGGCGGCACGGGGCCGAGGCCCCGGTCGTTGAAGCTGCGGTGGGTGGGCGAGATGCCGGTGTCGATGATGGCGATGACGAGGTCGGAACCGAAGTCGGATTCCGCGAGGATGGCCGACGGCGGGGAGGAGAGCAGCCCAAGGAACCGCGGCGAGCGCGTGGTGGCGAGGTGGCGGACGCGCTCCGGCACCACGGCCGCCACGCCAGGAGCGCCGGCCAGCGCCTCGGCAGCCGATGGCGACATCCGCGCAGAGAACCCGTGGAGCGCCGCGGAGTAGGTGTGGATCAGCGGGCCGCCCTCCGGCCAGTCCTCCCCGCCCCCGGACGCCGCCAGCACCGCCGACTCGTACCAGTGCGCGTGCGTCGGGAAAGCCGAAGGCTTGGCATCAGCATCCATCCGCACGATGTAAGTCCTCGCTCCTCCTCCATCCTCTCCACCGCGGCCGCCGGAGACGCCCACCACGACAGCAAGGAGAAGCTGCAGGAGTAGAGGACGGAATGCCCACACAAACACCTCCATTGCGTAGCGGCGGATCGGGGCAGGAGGGCGGATTTGAGATTGGGGACTGGGGATATGGAGTGGAGTGGAGTGGAGAAGCGAAGGGGAAAGCGCACAGCGAGGGCAGCGCCTCGGGTCAAGAAGACGGACACCGTGGTGCTGGCGTGGTACAGTACAACACAGAGATTTTAGTCTTGAACTCTTGATCGTCTGCTCCGGGGTGCCCCGGAGAGGTGGCACCCTCGCCACACTGGACTGGACACTGGAGTCGTCGTGCAGAGCAGAGACGCGTCGGCACTCGGCAGGGAGGGATGGATATGGGCCGATACCTGTGGGTCAGCACTTGTTTGGACTCTGGGATTAGTTCCTTGTTACTCCATTTGTCTGTACTCTCTCCCAAAGAAAGGAAAAAAAGTTGATTGTACTCTGGAGTCACGTGTTAACAGATTGCCGTTTTCCTAGTCACGGGTTTGACGACCACGTAGACGAGCCGCTGGAAGCGTGTTTTCGATGATTTTTTTTTAGTAAAGACATATGATGCCATCTTATATTTTATATTTATAAAAAAACAGCCGATATAATGAGATATAACTCAATGCAACGCGGTTAGTGTTGGGATATGAACCCAGATACCCAGAAGGAGGTCAAAATCGTTCAAGGACTCAAGCCGGTCATTCAAGCGATCAATCGTCGCTAACATCTCGTTCGGCTTGGAGCAGCCGGCTTCCACCTACCGACCAGTCCGTACTGGTGGGTCAGGATCACGCAACTGTCACCTGATGGACAGTACGCCCTGTCGGACGTTACAACAGCAGTGTAATGATGAGTTGGTCCAAGCCGGCTTGAAACCGTAGTGATGTCATAGGGACAAACTTGTAACTTCCCTGTAACCAAAAACCCTAGCCGCTGCAGGCGGGCTAGAGCCTCCTGCGTGAGGCAAGCAGGCAACCAGGAAAAGGAAGAAGCAACGAGCGACCAGAACACCCAAGTAGCATCATCTTCAACCTCCAGCCGGCTAGGACTTCTAGCCGGCTGCCACCCGAACACAGCTCAAGGAGCATCTGTAGCCCGATTCTGTGATCAAGCAATAAGAACAAGAAGAGCAGTACGTAGGGGTGTTACCTCCACAAGAGGGCCCCGAACCTGGGTAACTCGTGTGTGTATGCGTGCTAGTTACTCAATCCCGCGCGAGCATCCATCGTCGCCTACCCCATCCTTCTTTCCATCTCTGATGGATATGCCGTGCTACCCACCACGACATTTGGCGCCCACCGTGGGGCTCGCGACGAGCGGAGTCACGTTCTGCGCGGGATCCCGGACCGTAGATGATCGGCGGATCGTCTCCGGCCTCGTGCTCTCCATCGGCTCCATCGGCTGCGTCCTCGACAACACCAAGAGCTTCACCGACGTGGGCTTCACCAGCGGAGGCACGGTCGTCACCCTTGGCAATTTCCACGTCTACGTCGCCGTCGCCGCCAAGGAGTACCCGGAGGTGGTCTACTCGAGCTTGGCTCCTTCGATCTTCGACGCCAGCACCTGCGACGACAACCCCGCTTTCGGCTACCTCAACTCCGGCGACGCCGACCGCGACGACGTCAAGCTCAACGTCTACGCCGAGGTGCACATGGTCGAGCACGTGGCGGCGGGAGGCGCCGTCGCCGCTACTGTTCATGAAGCTGGCGAACCCTCTCGTTTCAGCGCAACCTTGAAGCCGACTTCGAGCTGCTAAGCACCCCCATCGCGCCGGGTGCGGATCCAGCCAAGGCGGCGGCCGAACTCGAGAGGATGCATCAACAGATATACGACAAGGCTCTTCACCTCGCATCGACACAGCGCCGACTCAACACCACGATGCGCGAGTACAACACCGTCCACGGCTTCGAGCCGGCAAGAGGCAACCACGGAGGGGATCTCGGCGGTGTCCTGAACCGTGCTGGCCAGCCGCACGAGCATTCGGACATCATCTTGTCCGAGTACAACAACCCGGTGCAAAACATGAAGGCTGCGGAGGCGGCCGCAGCAGAGCTACCCCATCTCCAAGGCGAGGAGCTACGCCAACAAGCACGTCGGGTCCAAGAGCTCATCGCCGCAGCTAACCGGCAGCAACGCAAAACCGAGGCGACGGCGAGCCGGGAACATCATGAGCCGCCTCCAGGCTACGACCCAGCCGGCAAGTCCAAGCAAGGCGCTGAGGCGTCATCCACAAGCCGCGGAAGGGCAAAGGACAAGCAACCACGAGCTCATCGCGAGGGGAGCGCGAGCTCGCATCCTCGTGATCACGGCCGCGATCCGGCTGGACGACGCGAAGACGGCAACCGGAACGGGCCGCAAGTCGGCCGCAGCGTCAAGGAGCGAATCGGACACAAGGTCACCATTGAGGAGCGCCTGGGACCGCTGGGGCCCGAAACGAGTCATGACGCACGCCTCCGCATCGACGCGCTCAAGGCATCAAGCATCATCGAGGAGAAGACATCGCCGCACATCGCTGCTTCGGACCTCGCATCCGGACCGAGCACCCGCGGGGATTCACCCTCCCAAGGGATACACCCAAGTACAACGGCACCGCGAAGCCGGAAGACTGGCTCGCCGACTACGTCACGGCGGTCAACATCGCAGGCGGCAACAAGCGGGTGGTCGTACGCTACGTGCCACTCATGCTCCAGGGGTCGGCTCGGACTTGGCTGAACAGCCTGCTGGCTGAAAGCGTCAACAGCTGGCTGGACTTCGAGGAAGTGTTCAATCGCAATTTCATCGGCACCTACTTGCGCCCCGGCAACGCACAGCTGCTCGCGCTGTGCAAGCAGAAGGACGACGAGTCGGACTGAGCCTACCTCACCCGGTGGACTAGCCTGCGCAACTCTTGCGAGGGGATCCTCGAGGTCCAAGCCGTCCAGTACTTAATTCAAGGCTGCCGAGATCAGACGCTGCTCAAGCATAGGCTCCTGAGGAAGAGCCCGAAGACCATGGCGGAGCTCATGGCGATCGCCGACGAGTACGCCACCGCCGATGCGGGATGACCAATCCGATTCGACTCGACGAAGCCGGAAGAATCATCACGACGGAGCCGGCTGCACGCCGCAGCCGGGCGGAGAACCAGGAAGGAGGAAAATCAACCCGGCGTGACTCCGACGTGGCCGGCAAGCGCAAGTCCACGGACGACCGCGTCGAGTCAAAGGTCGTCGCCACTACCGAGGGGAGGCCGACAGGAGGCTTCGACAACCGCCGCATGAGGACGAGCAGCGACATGCGCCGGACAAGGGCGAGGAACAGCTACGAGTTCCTACTCGATCAACCGTGCCGGAACCATGGCGACCGACCGGCGAACCACACCATTCGGCAATGCAACCTCGGCCGCCCAAGGCCACCACCGTACGAACGGCGAAATTCGCCTCCGCTTCCAGATGAAGCCGGACGAGATGATCGGAGGCGCGACGACAGACGGCGCGAAGACAGGAATCGCGATGATCGCCAACGCGAAGAACAGAGGAGGGAGCGCCTTCCATCTCCGCCTCAAAGGGGTCCAGACGGATACCAGAATCCGGATGCCGCCTACATCGTGTTCATCAGCGAGCGCGACGACAAGCAAAGCCGGCGCGAGCGATTCAAGGAGGTGAATGCGGTGGTTCCACCTGTCCCTCAATACCTCAACTGGTCGCAAGAGCCCATCACGTGGGACCGCAGCGACTACCCGGAGCTGATGCCCAACCCAGGCGGCTATGCTCTAGTCCTGGAGCCCATGATCATCTCCAACAAGCGCGCCTGCACCTTCTCACGCGTCCTCATCGACGGGGGCAGCAGCATCAACATCCTCTACCGCGACACGTTGGAGAAGCTGGGCGTCTCCGAGTCCAGCTTGACGCCGAGTCGAACGGTCTTCCACGGCATCGTACCGGGGCGAGCCGGCTCATCCATGGGCCTCATCCGGCTAGACGTCCTATTCGGCACCAAGAGCAATCATCGTCGCGAGACCGTCTCCTTCGAGGTGGTCGACCACTCCAGCGCCTACCACGCCATACTCGGGCGGCCGGCGCTCGCCAAGTTCATGGCGGTACCTCACTATGCCTACCTCAAGATGAAGCTACCAGGCCCACGCGGAATCATCACCGTCGCCGGAGACTACAAGCGCTCCATCGCCTGCGCTACCGACAGCGCGAAGGTGGCCGAGACCATGGTCTGCAGCGAGGAGATGCGACAATTCAAGCGCAAGGCCAGCAAGGAAAAGCTGGAGATTCCGGAGTCGCCCAAGCTGGCTGGCGAGTCGAATTTCCAGGCGGCGCGAGACACAAAGAAGATCTACTTCGACGACAACGACAAGTCCAAGTTCGTCACCGTGGGGGCGAGCCTGGACCCCAAATAGGAAAGCGCGCTCGTCGAGTTCCTCCGTGAGAACCGGGACATCTTCGCGTGGTCCCCCAAGGACATGCCGGGTGTACCGAGGGAACTCGCCGAGCACTCTCTACACGTCCGGCCAGATGCCAAGCCGGTAAAACAGTCCCTGCGTCGCTTCGGGGAGGGAAGAAGACAGTTGATAGGAGAAGAGATAGCCCGATTACTTGCGGCCGGGTTCATCAAGGAAGTACAACACACGGAGTGGCTAGCCAATCCGGTGATGGTGGAAAAGAAGAACAAGCGGTGGCGGATGTGTATCGATTACACCCACCTCAACAAGGCTTGCCCTAAAGACCCCTTCGCATTGCCGTGCATCGACCAAGTGATCGACTCCACGGCCGGCTGCGACCTCCTCTCCCTCCTCGACGCCTACTCCGGCTACCACCAAATTCCGCTGAACCCGGACGACCAGCTCAAGACCGCCTTCATCACCCCCTACGGCCCGTACTGCTACACCACCATGCCGTTCGGCTTGAAGAACGCGGGAGCAACATACCAGCGCTGCATGCAGAAATGCTTGCACGACCAGATCAGTCGTAACGCGCACGCCTACGTCGACGATGTCATCATCAAGACCAAGGAGAAGCACACTCTGCTCGTCGACCTCATGGAAACCTTCGACAACTTGCGCCGCTTCCAGATGAAGCTCAACTCGGAGAAATGCGTGTTCGGCGTTCCAGCCGGACAGCTACTCGGTTACCTTGTGTCTGCACAAGGAATCAAGGCCAATCCGGAGAAAATCGCCGCCATCGACAACATGCGACAGCCAAGAAGCGTCAAGGACATCCAAAAGTTCACCGGCTGCCTGGCATCCCTCGGCCGCTTCATCAGCCGGCTCGGTGAGAAGGCTCTCCCGCTCTACCATTTACTGAAGAAAACGGACAAGTTCGTCTGGAGCGACGCGGCAGATGCCGCCTTCAGGGAACTCAAGCGTGCGATGGCCACCACCCCGGTTTTAGCACCTCCAGCTCCAAAGGAGTCCATGCTCATATACATCGCCGCCTCCAACCGAGTCGTCAGCGTCGTCCTGGTGGTGGAACGAGATGAAGCCGGCAAGCAGCGGCCGGTTCAGCGGCCAGTCTACTACCTCAGCGAGGTGCTCTCGCAGTCAAAGCAAAATTACCCGCACTACCAGAAGCTCGTATACGGCGTGTACATGGCAACGAAGAAGCTGAAGCACTACTTTCAGGAGCATCCGATTAAGGTGATAAGCGACGCTCCGCTTGCCAAGATCATAGGCAACAAGGACGCAACCAGCAGAGTCGCGAAATGCGCGATCAACCTGACGGCGCACGGAGTCGAATGTGACAAGAGAACAGCGATCAAGTCACAGGAGCTGGTGTCACAGCCCCAGATTAGCACCCTAAAATATGGGCCAAATTTTCACTTTTGTTGTGCACTGCATCATGGCATACTCATTTATATTGCTAATTCTAAATAAAGCAACACTTGAGAACATAAAAAGGGAAGCAAAACCCTTCCCCAAAAATCCCAATCCAAATGCAAAGCTCAATTTGGCAAGATACATTATTCTTGAATTTCCAAATTGTCCCGGAAGTTCCAAGAATATATTTTGCAAATAATTGTCAAGGGCAACTTCTTGTCAAGCAAATAATTAAATATGATAATTCAAATTGGCTTAATTCAATTTCTATTTTTGGAACCAAGATAAGTTTTCCAAAAATTCAAACTAAAATTATGGGGTGCTTCAATATTATTGTGAGAGCCTCCATGAATATTTTCATTATTTTTGGAAATACTAAAGTGCTTCAAATAAATGTATTTTGCAAATTGTCAAAAATGACCATAATGCAACACTTGAAGAAACCTGGACCTAAGCATTTTATTTTAGGGAACCAAATTTTGTGGGGCTCCTACATGTCATGGGGAAGCTTTACAAATTTTTACAGAATTTATGAAAATCATTTAATGGCCCCAATTAAACTGCAAATACTACTGCAGGACCAATTTGCAATTTGTTTTGAATATAGACGGGGGCTTCTTCGCGAAAGGTTCTTCCCCTCCACTGTGGACGAAGGCGTCCTGGCGCCATGCCTCCTAGCTGGACGACGCCCTGCCGCTTGCTGCCGTGGCATGGAGGACTAAGGAGGCCCCCCACCGGCGACCTCACCTGCTCCCTCACCCACTCCTCCCGTTCCCTCCCTTAATTTCCGGATCGGGCGACCAAATCCCCTCTCCCGAGCTTCTCCGCCGCCGCCCCTGTGTCGAGCTCGTCACCGTCGTCCCGACTCTCCTTCGCACGGATCCAAGACCACGGCAAGGTCCACCGTGCTCCCCTCTCCCTCCCCACCGGCTGAATCGAGCCGGGGAGGCCCGCCGCCGACGGCCGCGTCCTCGCCTCTTCCCCGCCTCGGTATCGCTCCGCCGGCCGAATTCCGGCATCCCCGTCAATTCCCCGCCGTCGCCGACCCCTCCCAAAGAATTGCTGGTGAGGCCCGCGTCTTCTCCCTTCGTTCCCGTGCCCCCTCTTCTTTCTTCCGCTGCGATGCGCTGCCGTTTTCCGTCGCCGGCCACCGTGCCTTGCCGCTCACGCGCGCGTGGACGCCCGGCCCTCACCCTGGCCTGGGCCGGCCGCGAGGCCGGCCTGTTCGGGCAGTGCCCCGGCCTGGCACCCGGACTGGGCCGGCTCTGAGGCCGGCCCCCTCTGCCACTGCATCGGCCTGAAACCCGGCCTGAAACCCGGCCTGGGCCGACCTGTGGGCCGGCCCAACAGTAAAACCTGCAAAATTGGAAAATGAAATGAAATTTTAAATAATTCATATCTATTGGAAAAATGCTCCAATTTTGGCAAATCAAATACCAAAGTGTTTAGAAAAACATTTGCTATCTGTTGGAAGCATTGTTTTTCCCTTTTGTTTAAATAAATTTTGCTGTTATTTAAGAATTTCTAAAAGGGGTTAAATAATACCGAATTTGAGAATTTCTTAACTTATTAAATATTGACCCGAAAATTATGAATTAAATATCAATGTGATCCACACTTCAAATGCTATCAACTTATGCCCTTATCACATCATGATCACAAATTCTTCTTTGATTTTATTCATAATTTGAATAAATGAATTAAATTCAATTATTTATTTAAATTGCTATTTATTCATCGGTGCTCCGAAAATTACAAATAAAGTACCAAAATGATCGGAATGACAAACCCTACCCATTCATGTCATGTTCATGCATATTGAGCCACTTCTCTAATAATTTAATAATTTATAAAGAGTTGTGGTCACTAAGATAAATATGGGGGTGTTTCCAGATAATTGCACTAATTATTTTGGCTCCCCATTTAATTTTGCTTTTAATTTATATAATGATATCTTTGCATCAACTTGACATGTCATCATGTGATTGAGCATTGCATCTTGTGTTCGTGTGATTTATGTGTGCTTTGTATTTCCTTTGGGTATCGATAGATTCCGGAGTCAAGGCTAACGCTACTTACCCCGATGAGCAGTACTTCACTCCCGGGCAGCAAGGCAAGAGATAACCTAACCTTCTTGGCATCTAGCATCCTATATTTTTATCAACTTATTTTATCCATCATAATATTGCATGCGATTCAAATGTTCTTTGTTCAAATATAGAGAATCCTATGATTGCATGTTTCCCCGAGCCAATCACATGTATCCCTACCTATGAACCCTAGTGATTATGTTTTGGCCGGATACAAATATAATTATTGGAGATATGCTTAGCCATGCTTAGAAATGCTTAGTTGAAATACTAGTTATGGTCCGTGTCGAATTCCAATATTTATTGGTGTTGATGGAATGAGTCGGGCATTGTGGATAAATGTGATGCTTAATCAAATTGCTAAAGGCTTGGATGAGTTGCCCTCGGGGAGTGTGTTTGCTCATTCTTTCTTGCCCTAGGTTGAGAGTGCTTTTAGCTAGACCGAGAACCGAGCGTGCTTCCATTGGTGGGTGTTTGGGCGCCTCCTGACCGAATAATTTGTGAGGGGCTTGTCAAGGGTCCTCTAGGGTTGCTATTTCCATTTGCGCGTGTGTGGTGTGAGTGGAAAAGGAACGAGGATGGTGGTGTTTAGGACGTGCCGGTGGGGCAGGGCGCTGGGAGCGCTGAACCTGTCCTTCCGCCACTGATGGTCCTTGAGTAAGCCTCATGCATTGTAAAGGTCTAACCGCGCCCGCTCGCCGGCCTTCCCCGGAAGAGGGCCAACTAGGTGAGCCGGACGGTACCAATGGGTAAAATAGTACACCCCTGCAGGGTTAATCTTTTCGAAAAGCCGTGTCCACGGTTATGGACAAACTCTTGGGAAAGGCGGATTAGCTCATAGATAACGTTAACCTAATTGATATGGCAGCTAGAGGTTGCATAATAAACTTGTGATAAAGGTTCATTTCCTCGAGGGTGATTCGAGGGAGTGCCTTTGGTGGAGATGAGTGGTTCGGCTACAAGTAGGTTCGATGAGAACCGAAGAGAAATGTTTACTCTTATCCCTTTATGAAAAGTATCTGAGTAGACGTCGCCTCGTGTCATTTATGTCTTTTATTGAAAACTGGCTTTATGCAAAACAAGTACACATATAAAGCTTTAGAGCCTCCGTCAGTCATTGGGCCTATATCGCCCTACTAAACTTGCGAGTACGTCGTACTCAGTCTCTCTTTGCTGCCTCTATGATTTTGTATTTCAGAGGAGGACGACACCGAGCAGCTAGATGGGTTCTTCGTGGACGTCGACTACTAGTCTGGGGTTCCCAGGTGGCAGCTTGAGACCGTGGAACAAGCTGGCTTGGGTGATGTTTATTGTAGGCCTCTTAGGCCATAATTTGCTTCTTGTTGTTAGACAACACTACCCGCTTCCGCTTGATGAATGTGTTGGATCCGTGATCCTTTTGATGTGTAATACTTGTATTCTTCTCGTTATATGAGTTGCTATATATATTTTTGTGTCGTAGAGTCTGCAATGTGCCAGTTTGTTCCACAAGTCTCGATCTATGTGTTATACCTTGATGGTTGT
This sequence comes from Puccinellia tenuiflora, assembly GCA_012064385.1. Classification (NCBI taxonomy): domain Eukaryota; kingdom Viridiplantae; phylum Streptophyta; class Magnoliopsida; order Poales; family Poaceae; genus Puccinellia; species Puccinellia tenuiflora. Next base: position 2,310,944 of record QRDG01000507.1, read on the forward strand.
GCCAATTACATAGCCTCTCTGTATAATTCCGGGTCGGGGCGTTACAATTTTGGTATCATAGCAGGACTACCTGTAGGAAACCCTCTCTATTGGTCGATGTCGAGTCTAGTTCGTGAGAATTATTTTTTAACCTAAAAATGAGTTGTGAAAACCTTCCTAAAAACTTTTTACTCCTTATCCAATTCACTCTGATCTCGGTGTCATCTTACCTCTATTTGATTTTAACGGTTTTCTGATCGTCAAACTCCTAAATCTCTAGGATCCCGGGGTTGGTTCTATCTTTAGTTAGTGGTAACTTTGCTCGTCTGCCATTACTGAAGCCGAAGAAAGGAAGTATTGCGGTTCGTCAAGATATTCCGTTGCTTTAGACAAGATCTTGAACCGAAGGTCCCGGATTGCGCTAGGGCTCTGGTGTAATGATCTATGAGGGTTGTCGCCTTGTGAGCATTATGCTATTGAGGGTCCCAGTGCATGAAGCTGATCTTTAACCCAAGATCTTTTCCGTTGAACCCTAGTGCAAATGGTTAAACCCTACATTAGGTTGGCAAAATCTAAAGTTAGTCTTCAAAACTCGAGGTTGCAGCCGTAATTGTGTTTCCTCCACTAACACCCGTTCATGAAACCCTTTCGGCACTAGTTGTCGGAAGAGTGCTAACACGGGCTTCTGCAATGTCCTAGATGTTGTTAGCCCATTTCTTGCTCTAGATCTATCGTCCGACCTCTTTTGTCTATTGACAATCAAGTTTATCGAGCATCGGGGTATTCTGATGCATGTTATGCTTGTGGTTCATCAAGGCATTCCATTCCGGGATGTTAGGAGAAACAAACTCCGGTATCTCTTCAATTCCCGGAAAAAGGTCAAAGTTTTGTGATTCGTGGAGTAAGAGCTTGTCTAGCTTTTGTTCCGTTCCACCTTGGAGTGTCACACTCTTTTATATCGAGAGGTCGTGCTTAGTCTCATGACGTGCTGGATGAAGTGATGCTCCTACCCTTCCTTATCCATCTACCTCCGAGTTTTTCAGGCTCGAGAGTGTTGAGGATGGATCTCGTTGTGGTAATCGGATATTCTTAGCAATTGTTATTGCTTTTGAAATCCAAGGACTTGGTGGCACTCTTAGCATGACTGGTAATCCAATCATCGAGCTGAGTTGTCTGTGTTGCCAGTCCATTCGTTCAGGTACACCTTCGTCAACGAGTTAGATTCATGTCGAAACTCTTAAGACCACATCTTTTCCTTGAAATGCAAGCTTTCTCTCGCAACCAAGGACTTTTGTCGCTATCGATCCGAGTGAAGTTCGCTTTGTCTCCTCGGGTTAAATCACAGGTTGGTTATGCATACTTGCATTATTGAGCTGGTAGGTTGGTACCTCCCGTTCTCTGACTAAGCCATGTGTGCACCCCAAACCCTGACCGAGTCGTTCCTAAATAAGAAGATTTTGGCAAAACCTTATCATCTTACCGGTGCTACCCAATCATGAATCAGTTGGGCTCCTTGTTTGGAGTTCATGCTGCATCAATTTCCTCTTCGTGATCGTGACCCAATGGAACTCCCAATCTACCTCGTGTTCTGGAGCTTGGCCAGGTAGCCCTTATATGAGAATCTAGTTATCCTACCTGTCGGCTAACTTTAGCAAACTCTTTCCTCGGGCATGCCAAGTCTGAGTTACCCTCACGCCTAACCAACTCCGAATCTCAAACAAAGTGATGCTTGGAGTCTATCAAGAGCATGACCTAAGCCTACGGGTAAACCCGACAAGTCCGGTGTTGTGGTTCACGCACCTTACCGGAAGGTCTTTTGACTAACTCTCCTAACTCTTTCCAAATCAACCGCTATCCTTGAGAATCATGTGTAACTGGTTCTAGAAGTTTTCCCCTAAGGTCCTTTCTCTGTCTTGAAGTACGATTTTCGCTCGAGGATTGATTGAAGGCTATTCCGAAGCCGGAGTGTGATATCTAGAACCTCAAGGAGAACCTCAACATGGAGTTGAAATATCTATCGGTCAATCCTCCTACTCCATCCATCTCATGGCAATATCTCGTTATGAGGTTTTACCTCTCTATCTAGTTGTGGATCAAATGCTATATCTTTCCCACCTCGGTGGAATCAAGGTTTGCCCAATCACACGGACGTGGGTAAATTCTTTCGTCCCGTTAGGGCCAAGCTTTTAATCTTATGGAAGCGTCTGGTAGGTCAAGAGCGTGGAGTCCGGAAGGTGTCCTTTCTCCTCGCGGTGCTTCAAGTTTCTTTGATCTACACCTCTTGGTGGTTGGAAGTATTGTCTTGGTCTTGGACCAATATCCTGAACAAGGTGGTCGGTTGTCCTATTCTCGGATCGACCTTTGTTTGGTCAAGTCGTTCCTTGTTCTCTCAATAGCCTATGGTTTTGGGCAAGAGTCATTTTGTCTACCACCTTAAGTTATCTCCTGTTCTTTCCGCCTTTTGGCCTGTCATGTTATTTAGCCAAATCTCTGCAACGAGGAAGATGTGTGTTGTCATGTTCCTTCCTCCCTCCTCCTACTCTAGAATCTCGGGACGAGATTCCTGTAAGGGGGGTAGAATTGTAATAGCCCCAGATTAGCACCCTAAAATATGGGCCAAATTTTCACTTTTGTTGTGCACTGCATCATGGCATACTCATTTATATTGCTAATTCTAAATAAAGCAACACTTGAGAACATAAAAAGGGAAGCAAAACCCTTCCCAAAAATCCCAATCCAAATGCAAAGCTCAATTTGGCAAGATACATTATTCTTGAATTTCCAAATTGTCCCGGAAGTTCCAAGAATATATTTTGCAAATAATTGTCAAGGGCAACTTCTTGTCAAGCAAATAATTAAATATGATAATTCAAATTGGCTTAATTCAATTTCTATTTTTGGAACCAAGATAAGTTTTCCAAAAATTCAAACTAAAATTATGGGGTGCTTTGTATCTTTGCATCAACTTGACATGTCATCATGTGATTGAGCATTGCATCTTGTGTTCGTGTGATTTATGTGTGCTTTGTATTTCCTTTGGGTATCGATAGATTCCGGAGTCGAGGCTAACGCTACTTACCCCGACGAGCAGTACTTCACTCCCGGGCAGCAAGGCAAGAGATAACCTAACCTTCTTGGCATCTAGCATCCTATGTTTTTATCAACTTATTTTATCCACCATAATATTGCATGCGATTCAAATGTTCTTTGTTCAAATATAGAGAATCCTATGATTGCATGTTTCCCCGAGCCAATCACATGTATCCCTACCTATGAACCCTAGTGATTATGTGTTGGCCGGATACAAATATAATTATTGGAGATATGCTTAGCCATGCTTAGAAATGCTTAGTTGAAATACTAGTTATGTCCGTGTTGAATTCCATATTTATTGGTGTTGATGGAATGATTCGGGCATGGTGGATAAATGTGATGCTTAATCAAATTGCTAAAGGCTTGGATGAGTTGCCCTCGGGGAGGGTGATTTGCCTCATTCTTGCCGCCTAGGTTGAGAGTGCTTTTAGCTAGAACAAAGAACCGAGCGTGCTTCCATTGGTGGGTGTATGGGCGCCTCGCTGACCGAATAATTTGTGAGGGGCTTGTCAAGGGTCCTCTAGTTTGCTATTTCCATTTGCGCGTGTGTGGTGTGAGTGGAAAAGGAACGAGGATGGTGATGTTTAGGACGTGATGGTGGGGCAGGGCGCTGGGAGCGCTGAACCTGTCCTTCCGCCACTGATGGTCCTTGAGTAAGCCTCATGCATTGTAAAGGTCTAACTGCGCCCGCTCGCGGGCCTTCCCCGGAAGAGGGCCAACTAGGTGAGCCGGACGGTACCAATGGGTAAAATAGTACACCCCTGCGGGGTTAATCTTTTCGAAAAGCCGTGTCCACGGTTATGGACAAACTCTTGGGAAAGGCGGATTAGCTCATAGATAACGTTAACCTAATTGATATGGCAGCTAGAGGTTGCATAATAAACTTGTGATAAAGGTTCATTTCCTCGAGGGTGATTCGAGGGAGTGCCTTTGGTGGAGATGAGTGGTTCGGCTACAAGTAGGTTCGATGAGAACCGAAGATGAAATGTTTACTCTCTTATCCCCTTTATGAAAAGTATTCTGAGTAGACGTCGCCTGGTGTCATTTATTCTTTTATTGAAAACTGGCTTTGTGCAAAACAAGTACACATATAAAGCTTTAGAGCCTCCGTCAGTCATTGGGCCTATATCGCCCTACTAAACTTGCGAGTATGTCGTACTCGGTCTCTCTTTGCTGCCTCTATGATTTTTTGTATTTCAGAGGAGGACGACACCGAGCAGCTAGGTGGGTTCTTCGTGGACGTCGACTACTAGTCTGGGGTTCCCAGGTGGCAGCTTGAGACCGTGGAACAAGCTGGCTTGGGTGATGTTTATTTGTAGGCCTCTTAGGCCAATATTTGCTTCTTGTTGTTAGACAACACTACCCGCTTCCGCTTGATGAATTGTTGGATCCGTGATCCTTTTGATGTGTAATATTTGTATTCTTCTTGTTATATGAGTTGCTATATATATTTTTGTGTCGTAGAGTCATGCAATGTGCCAGTTTGTTCCACAAGTCCGATCTCTGTGTTATACCTTGATGGTTGTGCCAATTACATAGCCTCTCTGTATAATTCTGGGGTCGGGGCGTTACAGCTGGCGGACTTTCTAGCTGACTGGACGGAGACGGACCACGTACCGCCGCCACTCGACTCCGGCGAACATTGGCTCATGCACTTCGATGGTTCCAAAAGATACTGGGGACTCGGCGCCGGAGTCGTCCTCACCTCACCCAAGGGGGGCCGACTCGAATACGTGCTACAAATCCACTTCACGGCGTCCAACAATGTAGCTGAATACGAAGCTCTTGCGCACGGCCTCAAGCTCGCCAAACCCATGAACATCAGGCGGATCCTCTGCTACGGGGACTCCGACTTGGTGGTCCAGCAAACCACTGGTCATTGGGACGCCAAGGACCCCAACATGGCCGCCTGCCGCTTCTTCGTCCAGCAACTCGCGGGATGCTTCGACGGATGCGAATTCCACCACATCCACCGCTCCAACAACAAGGCAGCTGACACTTTGGCGAACATTGGTTCTCTTCGCGAGGAAATCCCACCCGGCGTCGCCCTCGAGAAGCTGTACAAGCCATCCATCACGCCGTGTCCCGGCTCCGACTCCATCCGGATGCCGCCGGGCGCGGAGTCGGCTGGGCCGGCTCCAGGCGAGCCGGAAACCGTCGAAGTCCTCGTCATTGAAGAGGCTCCGCCATGGACCCAACCCTTTCTCGCCTACCTCGCTAACGACGAGCTCCCGGCGGAGGAGCTCATCGCCAGGCAAATCAAACGCCGAGCAAGTGCTTACACCATCATCAACAACGAGCTGTACAAACGCAGTTTCTCTGGAATATTCCAGCGCAGTGTGAGCCAGGAAGAAGGAATCAAGATCCTCAAAGAAATCCATCAAGGCGAGTGCGGTCATCACGCGTCCTCGAGAGCAATTGTGGCAAAGGCGTTCAGGCACGGGTTCTACTGGCCGACTGCGCTGACGGACGCAAACCAGCTGGTCCGGCTCTGCAACGGCTGCCAACGATTCGCAACGCAGAAGCACACGCCGGCCTCAGCACTCAAGACAATTCCTATCACCTGGCCGTTTGCCGTCTGGGGGCTCGACATGGTTGGTCCGCTGAAGAGATCCAGTGGAGGCATGACACACCTGCTAGTAGCCGTCGACAAGTTCACGAAATGGATTGAAGCCAAGCCGATCAAGAAGCTGGATGGACCAACAGCAGTCAAGTTCTTCAAAAGCATCATCTACCGCTTCGACTACCCCAACAGCATCATCACGGACAATGGGTCGAACTTCGTCAGGGGGAATTCGCCAAGTTCTACGGCAGGACCGGCATTCCGGCTCGACGTGGCTTCCGTCGCACACCCGACAGTCAAATGGGCAGGTCGAGCAGGGCAAACGGCCTCATCCTATCCGGCATCAAGCCTCGGGTTGCTCGAACCGCTCGAGCGGGCAAGCCGGCGCATGGGAAGAAGAACTACCCTCCGTCCTCTGGAGCCTAAGGACAACCCCGATCGACTCAACCGGCTTCACCCCCTTCTTCCTCGTCCACGGCGCTGAAGCCGTCATGCCAACTGACATCGAGCATGATGCGCCCCGAATCGTGCTGTACACAGAAGCAGAAGCTAAACAAGCCTATAAGACGGAATGGACCTGCTCGAGGAGCGCGCCAACTTGCGAGTCAAGGTCGGCGATGTATCAGCAAAAACTACGCAACTACCACAGCCGGCAGGTCAGGCCTGTCCGCTTTCGTGAAGGCGACCTCGTGCTACGACTAATCCAAGACACAAAGAAAATGCACAAGCTTCATCACCTGGGAAGGACCATTCATCGTAAGCAAAGCGCTCATCAACGATGCATACTACTTGATCGACGCCCGCGAGCACAAGAAGGACACGATGGACAAGGAAGGTGATGAAACGAAAGGCCATGGAACGCGTCACTCTTGCGTCGATTCTACACTTGAGAAAGAACCATGTATGTATCACCCATGCCATCAATAAAGAAATGAGAATGATGAGCACATGAGCAGTTTTTTTCGCAACTCTTTTCTGCATTTCCTTTCCGGTTGCTCCGGCAGCCGGCATGCTTGCCTTTAGCGGCCGTGTAGCGTGACTAACCCCTAAACGGCTAACTCTTCGAAATCGGTTAAGGCCGGCAAGAGAACAAGCTGGAGGGGGACAACAACGTGAAAAACGCATAAAGGAAAGTACTGCCTGCTGGAAAAATGCTGTTCTATAAACTCGGCCAAGCCGGCAGTCGGCAACCACTTCTCCTATTACGGACGATTAACTACACAACGCTAAACGGCTAACTCTTCGGATCTGGTTAAGGCGGCAAGAGAATAAGCTGGAGGCCGACTGTATGTGAAAGACGTAAGAAACAGAAATCGTTGCCGGCTGAGAAAACTCTGGCCCAACAAACCGGATCCTAACGTTATAGTAGTGTGCATGATCCACGCTGGACGGTGAAGTGCACACGAATGGCGGCGGGAGAGGCTACAGGCGAGTGTGAAATTGAGCTAAGCAAAGTAAAAGTATCCCCAAAAACGAAAGAGCAAGCTAACCACTTTGTCATTTCGTTTCCCACACAAAAACGCCGCCTCCCGGCCCTGGAGATCTCAACCCGGTCCAACGTGTGGAAGATCAAGCCGGCCACCATCACACAAATGCAGAGCAAAGCCGAAAAGCGTTCGATATCATTGATAAAGGCTTACAGCCAGGAACAGGTTACATAAGCAAAAGAAGGAAGTCCACAGGCGGACGACCTCGCCTACATGCCAAGACGGCTACCGGACAACCTAAAACTAAGCGGGAGGCGGAGTCATATCGTCATCGCTCTCCTCCCACTCCTTGAGGCACAAGGTGCCGTCGAAGACCTTGACGTAGAAGACCCCCGTCTGACGCTTCAGCTGGAAGCGGATGACGAAGGCAGAATCTAGGCGGAAAAACTTGGCAAAAGCTTTCCACCCGGAGAAGAACTCAACGCGGCGGCGGGCCTCCCCGCCTTCGTGGCCGGCGGTGACGCGAGCCAGCACCTCCCAGGGCCCTTGACGGGCACCAACCCGATGGAGGAGGAACCTGAAGGGGCCATCCCCCTCAAGCGCATCGGCGATGGTGAATGGTAGCAGCTGGACACGCTGCACGGGCTCGTACAACACCAGGACAAACTCGAAGATCGGGAAGTTGTCCCAGCCACCGTAGATCGGGGACTCCGAGCGGGCAGGAGAGGGGCTCCGCTTGCTTCCGGTCGCCGCAACGGCGGCACCTCCATCACCGCCGCGGCTTAACCTTTGGCGGCCGGCCCCGGCCGCGCTTGGCACCCGCATTGGAGGATTCTCCAACGTCGATCTTCCGGGGACGACCCCTGCCGCGCTTCGCCGCTACGGGAGGAGTCATCTCGATCTCCTTCTTTGGGGCATATCTAAGCAGGGAGAGCTGGAGACGCGAGAGTGAGAAGATGAAGATGAAGGAGAAACACGCCGGCGTTGTTACTTATAAGGAGGCAGGGAAGCAGTGCAACCGTCAGCGGCCCGTCTCCAAGCGACGCGTGTCACCAGCGCAGGAGACGGCGAAGCTGAGGGGGCAAAAGGCGAAGCGCAGGAGTCAAGACGATGCAAAGCGACACGTGGCCTGCAAATGGACCAAGGAGGCGAGGCGATACCCGAGGCTGCGCAGTCGGCAAGCCGGCTCCGCGCACCCGACGAGAAAAATCACCCCAAGTCACGGACTCGGGGGCTGCCACGCCGTCAAGCCGGCAGGAAAAATCATTCCTGGGGGCTGCACAGTCGGGAAGCCGGCTCCGCGCACCCGGACGAGAAAAATCACCCCAGTCAACGGACTCGGGGGCTGCCACGCCGTCAGCCGGCAGGAAAAATCATTCCCGAGGGCTGCGCAGTCGGCAAGCCGGCTCCGCGCACCTGGACGAGAAAAATCACCCGAAGTCAACGACTCGGGGGCTGCCACGCCGTCAGCCGGCAGGAAAATCATTCCTCGGGGGCTGCGCAGTCGGCAAGCCGCTCCGCGAACCCGGACGAGAAAAATCACCCCAAGTCAACGGACTCGGGGGCTGCCACGTCGTTAGCCGGCAGGAAAAATCATTCCCGGGGCTGCGCAGTCGGCAAGCCGGCTCCACGCACCCGGACGAGAAAAATCACCACCCCAAGTCACGGACTCGGGGGCTGCCACGCCGTCAGCCGATAGGAAAAATCATTCCCGGGGGCTGCGCAGTCGGCAAGCCGGCTCCGCGCACCCGGACGAGAAAAATCACCCCAAGTCAACGGACTTGGGGGCTTCCATGCCGTCAGCCGGCAGGAAAAATCATTCCCGGGGGCTGCGCAGCCGGCAAGCCGGCTCCACGCACCCGGACGAGAAAAATCACCCAAGTCACGGACTCGGGGGCTGCCACGCCGTCAGCCGGCAGAAGGAAAAAATATTCCCGGGGGCTGCGCAGTCGGCAAGCCGGCTCCGCAGACCCGGACGAGCAATTACTTCACCCAAGTCGTCAAAATGGCAAAAAGAGGCACAGTACGAACAAGACATGAAATTTCGACCCGGCTTGGTACCCAAGCCGGCCCAAAATTCGGGGGCTAGACATGGTGAATATCGTCACCAAAACAAGCACAATGGCCCAACAATCACAAAGACAACAGCATCTGAAGACAGCAAGCAGTACAACAGAAGATAATCATCAATCCAGAGATAGCAAGTTCTACAGTTACGCCCGGCATTCCAGGGAGGTAAATTTAGTCAAGGAGCAGCGCCATCGGTGGCAGCAGCAGCGTCGCCGGCTCCAGCGTCTTCAGCCGGCCGTGGCGCCGAAGACGGCTCAGCAGGCACCAGCTGTGTAAGGTCCACCGCCTTGGATATCCGCTCCGAGGCCACGCAAATCTCTGGGCGAAGACCTTCAAATGACGTACCCGTGCGGAAGCCGTCAGCCAGCATGTCTACTTGCACCTGAGGATACCAGGACTTCACCAGGGCCAGCGCCATGTCACTACCGCCTCGAGCCGCCATCTCCACCTGTTCATCGATTCCGGCGGGAGCACCGTCAAGGCGGCTCGACAGTTCACTCAGAGTTGCCGGGAGAGGGGTGTCAGGCCACAGGTTCTCCAGGACGCCGCCGGCTGCATCCCTTAGCATTGGCGAACTCTCGAGAGAAGTGTTGAAGATGGGAGACGGCAATGCCCTGGCGGCAGTACTGGAGGATTCTGGCCGCGTATGAGCAGAGGCCACGGCTTGCTGGATTTGCTCGTCCGCCTCGGGGTAGAAGCCTGCAAACCAAGCTAGCAAGATCAGAACAGGAAGGGCTGCAGATTAAATGAAGAAAAGAAAGGAAACGTTCTTACCCAGGATGATTGCATTGACGCGCTCCGCCTCAGAGACAAGGCCGCTCACAAGCTGCTCGCGTTCAAGCTCGTGCGCCTTGGCCGCCTTGACTGTCTCATCGTGCGCATCCACGGCCTCCTTCAACTTGAGCTTCAGGTCCTCCCCATTCATCCGAAGGGTCTCGACCTCGCTCTGCCTCTGTTTCTCAGCCTCTCGCAGCCGCTTATTTTCCTCAGCCAAGCGAGCGTTTTCAAGGCGGCGCTCCTCGGAGACGTCTGCCGCCGACTGGAGGTCAGCCACGAAGAGCGTGTGGGCTGCATCCTTCGCCTTCAGTTTCTCCTCAAGTACAGTCAGAGGGACGGAGACAGCTAGTTGTTTCTTCAAGCCGGCGAGGGAAGTGGAGTCACCTAACAAGACAAAGTCAGTGGCAAATCAGCGAGACGAAGAAGAAAACGCGAACGTCAAGGCCCAAGCCGGCAGGGGAACCATACGGTACCTTTGGCAGCGTCCAGCTCCCGCTTAAGCGTGGCAATTTCTTTGGCAGCGTTGCCAAGGGCGTACTCCACCGACGAGCGAAGCAGGGCAACATTGGCCCAGTTGGTCCTTCGCCCTCTTCTCCACCAGCACCGCCAAGGGAAGTGCCCCGATGCGTCCAACCCGTCCGGTGTAGGGCCAGAGTAGGGGGAGTGTCCTCCAGAGTAGCCTCGTGAGGGCCAGGAAGCGAGCTTATCGCCATCGTCATGGCGCTGTCCTTTGCTGTCTCCACCGCAGCTGAAGAAGGAAGGGGAAAGGAGCCGTCTTCGCCTCTGGCCCCGGTTCGGGGAACCACCTCGAAGGCATCCGCCATCGCGACGTCGCCGACATAGGCATCCTGAGATTTCAGATCAACGACAAGGGGGGGGGGAGCCACTGACGGCGTCACCGCGTCCTTCTCCACCTCGACCGCCGCCTTCGCGGGCTCCGAAGGCGGATCGGTCGCTTTCGCCTTGGAAGTCTCCCGCTCCCGCTCCGGGCCGGAGCTGTCGCCGGCAGCCGACTTCTCGCTGCCAATGGCGATTGGCACCCTGCGCAACAACAAAGGAATCACAATGAGGAATATCGATCATCAAGGACAAAATAACACAACTGCCGGCGCTCACCCGTCGTGTGTGTGCCCAGAATCACTGGTTTCCGTCGCAGGCGTTTCGACGAGGAGGCGGACGCGCCACTTGATGACCGCTTCACACCACCAGTGGGCATATTCGTTACCCCAGCGGAAGCAGTGGGAGTACCGGACGGCTGCGCCAGGGTGGCCGGCACCGCCACTTGCTCGGATTTAGCCTCCGCGGCTTCCGCGGCGGCCGCCTCCACCTTCGTCTTCTCCTCGTCCTCCTTCAAGGTCATCAACTGCTCCACAGTCAGACCAGCATCATACGCTTCCAAGGCCAAATCCGCCTGCGTCATCTGAGCATAAAACTCCCTCTCCAAATCACCCGGATTCAAAACATAAATAAAATCATCACCGGGAGCATGACCAATCACCTCATCGTTGGCCCCACCAGTTGGGACATCCGTCTTCTCCGCCATCCTGGCGTCGACCTCGGCCCTGATATCGGCCACAATCGCATCCGCCTGGGCCTCTGTCGTGAGTTTCCCGGCGGGCATCAAGCCAGCCGTAGTAGGCCGGGATGACGTAGAAGTCAACTTTTTGGCGGGCAGCACGCTCCGCTTCTCGAATGTGCCCTTCCGCTTGTGGGGCACGGCGCCTGCATCGACATTGGCGGCCAACTTCGACCGCCTCTCCTTCAAGACCCGCCGGGGGAGAACTGCTTTCTTCTTCCGCGCCGCCGCCTCCAACTCCTTGGTCCTACGGGAGGACAGCGCCGGCTTGGAGGCTGGCACGGAAGAGGAACCTTCTGAGTCCGGTCGGAACAACTGGAGAGATCTACTACCACGCGCACGACACCGTCAGTTTGCCCGGCGGCGTCGGGCTCAGAAGACTTACCGCGGGACGACAAAACCGGAGGTGGGACATCGTGCTCGAGGTCCTTGTCCCTGTAGGCTGCCGAATCGGAGTCGGAGCCGGCAGAGGGGACAGGGCTCGTCGCGGTATGGGCAGCATCGTCATCGCCTCCGCCACCTTCACCAACATCTGCACCCCCACCGGACGATTCGGTGGTGTCACCGCGCTTGTCCGGGACGACACGGGCACCGCTGCCCGATTCATCCTCAGCGGTGGCATCTGCTTCTTCTCCCGCTTGCTCGTCAGAGGAATCCGCCTCCAGCATGGCCGTCAGCACCTCAGAAAAGGGACCACAGACGTCAGGCTCGAAGACGACTTCAAAGTCTTCAACTCTCTGGAGCTCGCAAAGCTATACAACAGGCCGACTGGGTCAAGCGGCAGCCGGACGAAGGAATTGAAAACAGATTAGGAAGCAATGGCTAACCTCAGGAGCACGTTCCGAGCGGGTGAATGGATCGAGCCCAAACTCCAAGTCCACCTCGATCCTATCGGTGACGAGGCGGGAAGCCCACGCGCATAGGTTCTCCGGCTTCGGCACCTCCAAGCTGACCCGGATGGGATCCCAGAGACCAGAGTAGAAGCACATCTTGTGCGAACGCGCCTGCAGCGGGTATATCCGCCTTGACAGCCACGCCAGGGTCAGGTCCCTGGACGTTAGGCCGGCCTCCACCAACACCTTCAGCCGGCCAAACAAAACACCCTCAAGATCCCCATCCACCGGCGGTTTCCGACACCAGGACTTGTGCGCCGGCAGCGAATTGGAGAAGGCCGGAAGGCCGATTTGGTCGACATCAGTGAGATTCCGGACGAAGAAGTAGGTGCTCTGCCACTTCTTGATGGAATCAGGCAGGTGGATCTTGGGCAGCGGCGTGCTCTTCATGTAAATGGAGACGCTGCCGCAATCGCGCTGCTGCCCGGCGGTCGTTTGAGCCCGCAGAAATAAGAACATGCCAAATATCTCCATGCTGGGCCAGATGCCCAAATACGCTTCGCACAGCGTGACGAAGCATGACAACTGCGTGATGCAATTTGCCCCCAAATGGTGGGGCTGCAGCCCATAGAAGCGCAGGAATTCCGAGAAAAAGGAGCTCGCCGGAAGCCCCAATCCCCGCTCCAAGTGCGCGGAGAACACGACGAACTCGCCCTTCTTGGGCTTCGACGAAATCTCTCCTTCAGGGGGAGCGCGGGCTCCCACGTCGCCCATCATCCCCAAGAACCGGTTCTGGCGGAGCTTCCAGAGGAACGCATCATCCACGGTGGAACCCATCCACGCACCCGAACTCGCCATGGAGGATCTGTTTCCCGTCGAGGGAGAGGCAAATGCAAGGACGGCAAGAACGTGAGAGAGAATGGGCAAGAACCGGGGAGCGCAAGAACTAGCAAGGAAGACAAAGCAGGAGTGGGGAACGGTTACCCCGGCCGCTCCCCTCTTTCCCCTTTAAAACCGAGGCAGGCGGAACCGTTCCGCCCATCACGCCGCGCGGAGTGCGAGCGTGCCGCGCTTTCCGCAGACGATCCCATGAGCAGGCAGTTGCCACAGAGAATCCAGCCCGATGAAGCCGAGGCGACGTGCGCCAGGCCTCGGGCAGAACACCAACGGCTCCCCAAAGCGGCGGGGCGTGGCTGACGAAGGCCACAACCCACGACTCCCAAGACGCCAAGATTACCGGTGACCGGCTATTCCAAGCTGGACGAGCCGCCTTCAGCTACCACCGCTCTACCCGGCAAACTTCATGCCAGACGATCTCAACTACAGCAACACAATCGGAACCAGAGAAGCTCGCGAAGTCTTCCCAGCAAGCAAGCAAGACTCCACAATCTCGGGGGCTAGTGTTGGGGATATGAACCCCAGATACCCAGAAGGAGGTCAAAATCGTTCAAGGACTCAAGCCGGTCATCTCAAGGCGAATCCAATCATCCGGCTTGAACATCTCCGTCCGCCTTGGAGCAGCCGGCTTCCACCCACCGACCAGTCCGTACTGGTCGGCCAGGATCACGCAACTGTCACCTGATGGACAGTACGCCCTATCGGGCGTTACAGCAGCAGTGTAATGATGAGTTGGCCCAAGCCGGCTTGAAACTCTCGTGATGTCATAGGGGCAAACTTGTAACTTCCCTGTAACAAAAAACCCTAGCCGCTGCCTATATAAGGCGGGCTAGAGCCTCCTGTGTGGGGCAAGAAAGCAAGCCACCAAGGCAAGGGAGAAGCGACGAGCAACCAGAACACCCAAGTAGCATCATCTTCAACCTCCAGCCGGCTAGGACTTCCAGCCGGCTGCCACCCGAACACAGCTCAAGGAGCATCTGTAGCCCGATTCTGTGATCTAGTAATAAGAACAAGAAGAGCAGGACATAGGGGTATTACCTCCACAAGAGGGCCCTGAACCTGGGTAACTCGTGTGTGTATGCGCGCTAGTTACTCAATCCCGCGCGAGCATCCATCGTCGCCTGCCCCATCCTTCTTTCCATCTCTGATGGATATGCCGTGCTACCCACCACGACAGTGTGGGACCCCGGACTAGCTGTCCGAAATACCCTTGTGCCTACATCAGCGATCCCATGATCAGTGTGTCGCTGAGCACAATCAAACTGGTAATCAAAGAACATCCATAAATACCGAAGGAATATACTTACTTGATTGAAGTCATAATCTTCAATAGGTACTTGCAGCGGAAATCACCAAACAACGTGGAGCCCAAGTCATTCGCCTTAACCCTACAGGCAACTGACTGGGAAGCGCCCTAGTTCGCATTGACGTCAATTCCGTCTCCTTCTTCAAGCTGCTCTCCTTTAAAATCTGGCTAAGACAATAGCCAGGGACGAAACCATTATGAGTACAATGGGAATTGTACTCGCAAACTACCCCCGAAAGAGCATGCACTACCCTTTTTCTTTTTTTATTTATAGTTTGAGTAAAACTTTGTTTGCTTTGAAAACTCTAATCCTTATTGAAAAGAGAATGATAGACTTTTGTTCAATAAAACTTTGTCTGAAAACTCTATAACTTTGGTTGAAGTAAAATAAGAGAGATTTTATAACTTTTCATAAACCTTGTATATTTTTCAAAATATCTATAGCCTTTGTTAAAGAAAACGAAAAGAAGGCTTTAGATTCTTTTTTTTTTTCATAAAACTGTCTTTGTAAGGAGTTTTCTTTTAAAACATTTTTCCCGAAAAAATAGCTGTTTGTTAAAATAAGAAGTCCCTTTTTAAAAACGTTTTTCCTGGAAAATCACCATTTTGTTATTTATCCAAAACTCCTCCTTTTCCCGACCATGTCTCATCATGGTCCAATTATTTCCAACAACTCATACCAGCACATTGGCATAGTTGCATAAAACATCCTTCACATCATTTTCTCTTTCAAATCTCAAACCTTTTTCCAAAACTTGCACATAGGCCTAGTACAGCCTCCCAACTGTCCATATCCGAGGACTCGGCTATTCGAATAGTTTTACCCTCTGCAGAGGTAGCACGCTTTTCCCACACCCATCCGGTAGCTCATCGTGTCTGCCACGTCCCGCCATACAAGGTGTATGCGAAGTTGAGCCACCGGCCATAGCCTTTCCTTTGCTCATGCTAGTATAGGACCCTGCCCTTACGATTTCACCATTCCTTCAACACCTAGTACAGGATCCCCCGTCGAGGAACCTAGATGTAAGGACTCGTAGTTTTGCCCGGCGAGCGCGAAGCTCTTCAATCCCTCAATCCCTCAGATTGCCGGGACCCAGGTCAGGGGGTAGGTCGCCATGACCATCCCCTCATGCATAACGGAGTCAGTCTCCGTCGATGAGGTATCCAGTACTAACACGAGCAAACTATATGACTACGCCCGTTCCCATATTTGGGTAGATGTGGTCGCACAGGTTATCGGCTGGTCGTCATGGTACTAAGACACAATGTGCATTTTTCATAAACATTACCGATCACCTCTTTTCCACTTCCATGCCGACCATTCGGCATTCCACATTCTTCCCAGTACTTTAAAAAGGAGTTTTGGAATAAATCATATTTTCCATCCTATAGTTTTACATATCTACTCTTGGCAAAATAGTTTTTCATATCTTTGTAAAAAGGTTTTTTAAATCATCGCTACTTTTGAATACTTCAGGTGATCAAATAGATGAATATAAATGCAAGCTCAGTGAAGTAGCTTGCCTGTTTTCAGCATAATGTCGTTGGACTTCTCCTTACTGATCAAAGAAATAACTTCTGATTCTTCTCCAATAAATCCTTCCAAGGATCACTCCGGTAGCGTTTATATCTAGCGTCGCAAAAAGGGAAAGAACACAATCAACACACAGTAGGACACTCCAACAACAATCATCAAGCATTACTAACAAACAACAATCATGATTGAAAACTATTATTTAACAACAAGTTTGGCAGTCACCCACTACTCATTTTATAAAATATGGTTAAGTTGTGATTAAGCATCTTTATTTAAACAGGAAAATACTTCAGACAAAAGTTAAGTACCACTCTTTTCTGTAGATTCGAAATATTTTACCACGCTAAAGTAGAGATATTACTAGATTCTTATGTAAAAGACCACCAAGTTTAACAAGCAGGTAGTCATATTAATACACAGAATGATCTAACCTAAGAATAAACAAGCAATACATCAATTATCAAACTACTCAATCAGCATCACACCAATCTCAAACATCACACATAGCTATTGCACTCACAAAGCAACACAATTTGATTCAATTAATTTAAATTATCTATTATTTAATTAGGTCTTAATATGGGCAGAAACTAGTGTTGCATGTTAATTTCATAACTTAGTTCTGTTCATCACAAAAATGTGAACTAAAATTCTATGATAGCTACTATGTGTAGAAGACAACCCAATTGGATTTAATTCAATTTGAGTTATTAAACTCCCTGTATAAATGTTTTTATCCAGAATGTTGGTTTTCTTGTTTTTGCTACAACTCAAGTTAATTGTATTCAAAAATTAAATCCTTTTAGGGATAACTAGTATTGCTTAAATGTGAGCTAACAAAATTGGTTTGACCTCATTTGGATTAGTAGAGTATCAGAAACAAACAAGTTTAGGTTTTATACCTTCTGTGGCATTTTGATTATCATTATTTATTTATTAACCTAAATGGGGTGAAACCACTTTAGTTAGTTAGATAATTTCATAAGCTTTCCAGAACATTTTCATTTGCTATTTTTAGATTCCTAGATCTCAAGATATTGAATTTCAAAGTTCTAATCAAATTTCTGACAGAGAAATTTACCCATTTTAAGTTTATCAATTAGCACATTTGTCATCTTTAATTTAAATAGGATACATGCCTACAAGGATCATGGCCTGCATCTAGGTTAAGATGGCATGTTATACTAGCTACAACATTTTAGTTTGCTATTTTTAGGCCTCTGGTTAAATAGGAATTTGCATGGGAAGTTGGCTATCCTTGTTATTTCATGTGGTGGAATAATCCGATTAGCTATCTTCCTCAGATTATATCTTTTATCTAGATTTTATTTTGGGGTTCACAATACTTGTTCATGGTGGTACACTAACTATACTAACATGACATGCCACTACTAACATCCAAATAAATCTAGATTAATTTCTATGATTGGATCAAAAGGCCTAAGCAGTAATCTGTTTTCAGAAGTTTCTGAAAACAGACAGAACATAGCTACTTTGCCTAATGTTTCCATCAAGCTAGACTAATTATTTTTGAAAACTAAAACTTTCATTTGAATCTATGTAACTTGATCTTTCTAACCATGCAAGGATTTCAAATTTTGGTGGGGCAGATTTATCAGAAAATGCATGCCAAGCTGGCTACTCTAAACTATTTTTCAGCACTTAGCAGTTTTCAGAGATCTCAAACTGGGCGGGAACTAGCCGGGACCGTTGATCTCGAGATCGACGGCCCACGGCCATCGTCTCCATCCCGATAGGCAGAGAACGTGGGAGAGAGGGAGAGCGGCCGGGGAGCTACCTGCCGGCGGGGAGCGTCGGCGGTGAGGGTGGTGGTCGACGGAGGAGGTCCTGGGCAGCAGCTGGACACCGGTGGCGTCGCCGGAGAGGCACCACAGCGGCGGCACGGTGGCGGCGGCCGTGCAGCTCGAGTGGAGCTCCGGCTCCTCCTCTGCTGCTCCTGCGGCTTCCTGGCGGTGTGTGAGAGGTGGGGGAGTAAGGGAGAGGCTGTGAGAGGGAGCAGAGAGGGTGTGGCGAGGGGGAGCAGCTCGGGCGCGGTTGGGGATTAAATAGGCCGGAGCTCGGCTCACCGTGGTCGGGGTGCAGGAGAGGGGCTTCCAGGGCTCGATAGGGTTCGCCGTAGGGGCGGCTATGGTGTTGCTACGATGCGGGGATGCTGGGGAGCAGAAGGGAGCGCGTGGCGACGAGCCGTGCTTGCTCGAGGTGGGGGACGGCCTGGGCGTGCTCTGGGGTGGCGCGGGCGGCGCTGGGCGGCGCCGTGCTGGGCAGAGGAGAACACGGGCGCGTGCCAGGGGGGTCAAGGGAGGTGCTGCGCGTGCTGGGGCGGTCGGGGCCGGCTCGGGAGGGTGCTGGTCGGCCGGGGTGGTCGGTGTGTGTGCATGCACGTAGGGTGCTCGACAATGGGTCGGCCGGCAGAGCATCGGCAAATGCGGGCAAGGGAGGGGGTCCTGGTGCAAGGGGCTGCCATGGGGAGTCTCAGGGGGACACGGGCAAGCTCCTAGACAAGGTGGCTTGCTGGTTTGCTGCGGTTTGGTCAAGTGGCCCGAGTGGTGGCCATGTCCATGGTAGGGCTGCTTAGGGCTAGGGTTTAGGGCATGGGGAGTGTGGTTGTTGTCCAGAACGTGCAGGGGGTGCTGGAGAGGGTGCTGGACAAGGAGGGAACAAGCTAGGGCTGGTTTGGGGCTACCATTTGAATATAGGGTGGAGGGCACCATTTTGCACTATTTGCCACTATTTGCATTTTAATGCTAAGGAAAAAGGTGAGGTGCAAGTGTGCAATTGCTGTGGAAAATAAGAATAAGTGTTTGGGATTTTTGGGGCTATGATGGAATTTATTTGATAAGTGCATCATAGCACATTTTGTGATTTGGTAAGATTGAAAGAAAGGAATAGAAATGCGAATTTAGATTTTTGAAATATATTTTGAAGAGGGAAGAATATTAGAGCAAAGTGGGAGTGAGCACTATGTCACCCCACTGATTTTTTGTTTTAAAAGAAAACTATTAATTTCTCACTTAGGAAATTTTTGTATGGAACTTGTCCCATTATTGCATGTGTGGTGTTGCTTTTATTTCTTTTCTTTTCATTCACACCTTTGCTTAGCAATCACACACATCAAGCAATAAAACACAACAATACTCACATCACAACCATGACCACACAATTCAAACCATATGAATTAATCACACCACCATTTCCATGATTAACCATACTATCTTGTAAAAATGATCACACTCAATTATGACAAGATGGTGTTTAAGAAATGTCTCAGCTCATAACTTAATTGTTTTCAAAAAGGTTTGAGAAAGGAAATATGTGGGGTAATATATTTCCCACTAGAGTTGTTTTCAAATGGAGTGGAAATCAGGGTTTATAAAATGGGAGTTGCATATACATGCAAAATATCATGGTTAGCTTTAGATAGGAGATAACATATAGATCTCCATTTTTTTGGGAACACATAATTTTGGAAATACTTTTACTTTCTCAACTAAAGGGTATTTTATTTGTTGCTGAAATCAAACATCATTGAAATAGACTTTGGCCAAAATAAGATTGGAAAAGATATATGGAATATACTCTTGTCATAACATGAGCACCAAGTTTAGTATATTTTTACTTGGGCTGGGTTCTTGGATTAATATTTACTAGTCAAACAACATAAACAACAAGTCACACAAGGTCAAACAGAACAATATAAAGGAAAACACAATCATTAGTGTAGTAATTTCAAAAAGTTTTTGTTGGTTCTGAATTTTGGGTTTTGTTAATTCTTATTATAAATTTGGGATGTTACAAATCCTTCCCCCCTTAAAATAAATCTCGTCCCGAGATTTGCCCGGGGGTACAGGGGAGTACGAGGGCACGGGTTTTGGGATGGTTAACTTCCGAGGTTGTTGCTTCTTTAGTGAGGTTGCCAGGTGAGATCTTGACAAATTGATGTTGCAAGGTCGTTCCTTGTCGATAATTTTCTCTGGTGGGTTCAGATCCTAGATGATAGGGTTGACTTGATGATCGATGCTGATGGATAGTCTTGGTTAGCTGTTTCCAGTTTCTACGAGGCTGAGGCGCAAGGAACTAATTATTACCACGTTCTGGTATACCTATTGCAGGTCTTCCCCCCTTAAAAGGGGTTTTTAATCGGTCTTGCTGAAGTTTGCAGTTGGAGTTGACTTGGAGGCATTGTACTTCTTGACGATCTTCGTCTCGTTTGCCACTCCTTGGGGCCTGGGGTTGGTGCAGATATCACTTCATACTATTTTCTCCTTACGAGGGTCGCAGATGGGGACGCGTGGTTTTCAGGATGCGTCGAGTCTGCGTACTCAACTCTCTCCGGTTTCTAGTTAGAAAAAGGATGTTAACAACTGCTAAAGGCGTCTGAACTTGCTTGGTGGTTGACGTTGTCCACAGCAGGCGCTTACGTCATTTGATTCTTCTGGGTATTCCATTGGTTATTGGTCTTCATGCTTGTCCTTCTTCGGCTGAACAAAAGGAGGAACTTCATTGCTGACTTCCCTGGTTCTTGAGCTTAATGAAGCGTTGGTAAGAATCTTAAGAAGTACAGTCTAGATTATCGAGCTTCCAGAGGAATCTAAAAGTCAGTTCGAGTGTCCTGAATAGGTGGTTTGGTCTGCTGTTTTACGAGGGTGCAAGGGTCGCGTTCTCAGTTAACCCTAAAAGTTAGAGAAAGAGCTTCATGTCAACAGTCGCTGCTCGTGCTTTCTTGAATCCTCCTTCGGTGTGATTGGTCGAGGCCAGTTGAAAAGGATGATTTCTCGATAGGTAGCGTCGATGGTGCTTGCTTCCTCGTTCAATTTCGCGCAGATGGTCTCCAGTGTTGATCGACTTCGGCCTTGATGATCGTCTTCGGCCTTGATCGTCTTCGTCTTCTCACTACCAACTATATGTGATTCTTTCTACATTACCTCTCTTTTGTCAAAACTTGTGGTTAGGTAAGGCCAGTTAGTACAGCCACAAACTGGGGTTAGATGTTAATTTAGAATTTGGTAAGTGGGCTAAAAAGTCACGGCTTAATGGACTTTAGAAAAAGGTTAGTGAAGAATCTTCACACCGTTTGTTTCCCAACACGTACCTTTGTCTTTCTTGTTTGATTAGTTGAGCCGGGTTGAACTAGGATTGTTGTTCGGCAGATGCCGTCGATGGCATCCTTTTTCCTGGGGTAACTTCATGTTGACGATCTTTAAGTTGGTTTCCTTCGGGTTTGTTGGTGGCGATCTCCCTTGGATGAGTCTTGCACTTGAGGCTTCATATAACCTTCAGAAAATCAGCGGCAGGCTAGGGTTCTCATCCATCTTTCCCAAGTTTGCGGTGATAGGTAGGAGTTAGTCTTATTTCACGGACCAATTTGGGTTGGTCAAAACTGCTCGTCAAGCGGGTAGGTACATGATCCTCTTTGAAACCCAGCATTACTGTCGGTCTCTGAGCTCGAATCTTCATAGCAACTCTTATGCACTCCTTGAATTCCTCTAGTTACCAATTCTAAATGAGTCTCCTTATGTCCTTGTTTCATGTCAAGGTTTGTGGTCCTAGAAGATTAGTTGGTACTATCATGGGCTTGAGTCAGTTGTTAACCTAAGTTAGATACGGTAAGTTAGTGTAGTATCCTTGTAATTTCACAGGTTAATTTTGTGAGGTGGGGGCTCGTGTCTTCACGAGGTTGGCGTACAATTGCAGTTTCCTTCAAGATCTTGACGCACTTGCTCCAGATGGTGCATGAAGTCCATTGTCTGACTTGCCGGTTAGGTTACAAAACTTTTCGGCTATTTGGCTAAGGATCGGGGGTCTTTTGTATCTTGCGGAACGGTCAGATCTTGAGATGAGAGGGAAAATATTTTAGAAAGATTCTCCTTGTCGGGTTTACATCCGCAACAAGGTACAACTATGGCGAAGAGGTCAAAATTGTTTTTTTTTGTTAGGTGGCAAAAGGAAACTAAACTTTTCTTTTTATGAAAACTCCTTTTCCCATCTCACAAACAACACACAAGCAGAGTTCACACAAGCAAGGTGCACACAGGGTACGTCTAGTACCAACAGACGCCTAATACTCGTGGTAGTCGGGGTAACCAAAGTTCCTATCATGAGTTTTTCCTAGGGGTCTTTGTCGAACATTGCTGGTGAAGTCTTCATTTTATCGCCTTAGTCTTCCACTGGAGAAATTGAGGTCGTCGAGGTTGCAACTTGAGTAGAATTGTTGATGTTGAGCTGAGGTCTTCGGAGGTTTGTTGCTTTGTTGACACTGAAGATCTTGGCATTTGCAAATCAATCACCTTGATGTTGAATGTCGAGGATTTGGGATGGAACCTTCTTCTCCTTCTGGCTACTGGTCAGTTAGGTCTCACTTGGGTTCATCGTCGAGTATATGTAGGTTTTGAATGAAGGTAAGATAATAGAAGAATGCCTTTGAAAATCTTAAAATAGTGGGGTAAGACTTTGAAATATTTGAGGAGATGAGAGGAGCGAAGCCATTTTTGGACTTCTCTAGATAAAAATATATTTTGGTAGAAATATATTTTTTTTAACAAAAGTATTTGCTTTCCTAACTAACGTCCATGCTAACTAAGGTCTCCTACAGTCAGGATTGCTCTGATACCAAGTCTGTGGGGACCCCGGACTAGCTGTCCGAAATACCCTTGTGCCTACATCAGCGATCCCATGATCAGTGTGTCGCTGAGCACAATCAAACTGGTAATCAAAGAACATCCATAAATACCGAAGGAATATACTTACTTGATTGAAGTCATAATCTTCAATAGGTACTTGCAGCGGAAATCACCAAACAACGTGGAGCCCAAGTCATTCGCCTTAACCCTACAGGCAACTGACTGGGAAGCGCCCTAGTTCGCATTGACGTCAGTTCCGTCTCCTTCTTCAAGCTGCTCTTCTTTAAAATCTGGCTAAGACAATAGCCAGGGACGAAACCATTATGAGTACAATGGGAATTGTACTCGCAAACTACCCCCGAAAGAGCATGCACTACCCTTTTTCTTTTTTTATTTATAGTTTGAGTAAAACTTTGTTTGCTTTGAAAACTCTAATCCTTATTGAAAAGAGAATGATAGACTTTTGTTCAATAAAACTTTGTCTGAAAACTCTATAACTTTGGTTGAAGTAAAATAAGAGAGATTTTATAACTTTTCATAAACCTTGTATATTTTTCAAAATATCTATAGCCTTTGTTAAAGAAAACGAAAAGAAGGCTTTAGATTCTTTTTTTTTTCATAAAACTGTCTTTGTAAGGAGTTTTCTTTTAAAACATTTTTCCCAAAAAAATAGCTGTTTGTTAAAATAAGAAGTCCCTTTTTAAAAACGTTTTTCCTGGAAAATCACCATTTTGCTTATTTATCCAAAACTCCTCCTTTTTCCCGACCATGTCTCATCATGGTCCAATTATTTCCAACAACTCATACCAGCACATTGGCATAGTTGCATAAAACATCCTTCACATCATTTTCTCTTTCAAATCTCAAACCTTTTTCCAAAACTTGCACATAGGCCTAGTACAGCCTCCCAACTGTCCATATCCGAGGACTCGGCTATTCGAATAGTTTTACCCTCTGCAGAGGTAGCACGCTTTTCCCACACCCATCCGGTAGCTCATCGTGTCTGCCACGTCCCGCCATACAAGGTGTATGCGAAGTTGAGCCACCGGCCATAGCCTTTCCTTTGCTCATGCTGGTATAGGACCCTGCCCTTACGATTTCACCATTCCTTCAACACCTAGTACAGGATCCCCCGTCGAGGAACCTAGATGTAAGGACTCGTAGTTTTGCCCGGCGGGCGCGAAGCTCTTCAATCCCTCAATCCCTCAGATTGCCGGGACCCAGGTCAGGGGGTAGGTCGCCATGACCATCCCCTCATGCATAACGGAGTCATCTCCGTCGATGAGGCATCCAGTACTAACACGAGCAAACTATATGACTACGCCCGTTCCCATATTTGGGTAGGTGTGGTCGCACAGGTTATCGGCTGGTCGTCATGGTACTAAGACACAATGTGCATTTTTCATAAACAACTCCCTTTATCACTTCTCCATTTTAACACCGATAACTCGGCATTTCATCATCAACTAGGTACTTTAAAAAGGAGTTTGGAATAAATCATATTTTTCCCATCCTATAATTTTAAGTATCTACTCTACATTTTTCATAGGGTGATAAAGCGGTTTTCATATCCTTTGTGAAAAGGTTTTTCAGAAATCAATACACTACTTTAGGAACTTGCATGTGATTAAATTAGAGGTATGTAAATGCAAGCTCAGCGAAGTAGCTTGCCTGTTTTCAGCATAATGTCGTTGGACTTCTCCTTACTGATCAAAGAAATAATTCCTGATTCTTCTCCAATAAATCCTTCCCAAGGATCACTCCGGTAGCGTTTATATCTAGTGTCGCAAAAAGGGAAAGAACACAATCAACACACAGTAGGACACTCCAACAACAAACATCAAGCAACACTAACAAACAACAATCATGAGAGAAGATTATTATCTACCAAACAAGTTTGGGCAATCACCAACCCTACTCATATTTAAAAGTTATGTTTAAAGTTGTGATTAAGCATCTTTATTTAAACAGGAAATACTTCAGACAAAAGTTAAGCTATCAAACAATCTCTATAATTTCAAGTATTCTACCAAGCTAATGTAGAGGCATTAACAAGATACTCAGGCTAGGACTCAACTTACATACAACCAAGTTTAACAAGCAAGACAGTTATATTAAGCACACAAGGTGATCTAATCATCAAAATGGACAAGCAATATATACCATTTCTAAATTACTCAATCAAGCATCACAACAACTCTGAAGCATCACACATTAGCTACTACACACACAAGGCAACCTAATTTGAATTCAATTTGATTTAATTACCCATTACTTAGTGGTGTCACAAATATGGCAGAAATTAGGGTTTTGTGTATAATTTCATATCTTAAGTTCTGTTCATCACAAAAATATGAACTAAAATTCTACTGATAGCTACTAATGTGTGGAGGGCAACCCAATTGGATTTAATTCAATTTGAGTTATTAAACTCCCTGTATAAATGTTTTGATCCAGAATGTTGGTTTTCTTGTTTTTGCTACAACTCAAGTTAATTGTATTCAAAAATCAAATCCTTTTAGGGGTAACCAGTATTGCTTAAATGTGAGCTAAAAAAATTGGTTTGACCTCATTTGGATTAGTAGAGTATCAAAAACAAACAAGTTTAGGTTTTATACCTTCTGTGGCATTTTGATTATCATTATTTATTTATTAACCTAAATGGGGTGAAACCACTTTAGTTAGTTAGATAATTTCATAAGCTTTCCAGAACATTTTCACTTGCTATTTGTAGATCCCTAGATCTCAAGATATTGAATTTCAAAGTTCTAATCAAATTTCGGACAGAGAAATCTACCCATTTTAAGTTTATCAATTAGCACATTTGTCATCTTTAATTCAAATAGGATACATGGCCTACAAGGATCATGGCCTGCATCTAGGTTAAGATGGCATGTTATACTAGCTACAACATTTTAGTTTGCTATTTTTAGGCCTCTGGTTAAATAGGAATTTGCATGGGAAGTTGGCTATCCTTGTTATTTCATGTGGTGGAATAATCCGATTAGCTATCTTCCTCAGATTATATCTTTTATCTAGATTTTATTTTGGGGTTCACAATACTTGTTCATGGTGGTACACTAACTATACTAACATGACATGCCACTACTAACATCCAAATAAATCTAGGTTAATTTCTATGATTGGATCAAAAGGCCTAAGCAGTAATCTGTTTTCAGAAGTTCTGAAAACAGACAGAACATAGCTACTTTGCCTAATGTTTCCATCAAGCTAGACTAATTATTTTTGAAAACTAAAACTTTCATTTGAATCTATGTAACTTGATCTTTCTAACCATGCAAGGATTTCAAATTTTGGTGGGGCAGATTTATCAGAAAATGCATGCCAAGCTGGCTACTCTAAACTATTTTTCAGCACTTAGCAGTTTTCAGAGATCTCAAACTGGGCGGGAACTAGCCGGGACCGTTGATCTCGAGATCGACGGCCCACGGCCATCGTCTCCATCCCGATAGGCAGAGAACGTGGGAGAGAGGGAGAGCGGCCGGGGAGCTACCTGCCGGCGGGGAGCGTCGGCGGTGAGGGTGGTGGTCGACGGAGGAGGTCCTGGGCAGCAGCTGGACACCGGTGGCGTCGCCGGAGAGGCACCACAGCGGCGGCACGGTGGCGGCGGCCGTGCAGCTCGAGTGGAGCTCCGGCTCCTCCTCTGCTGCTCCTGCGGCTTCCTGGCGGTGTGTGAGAGGTGGGGGAGTAAGGGAGAGGCTGTGAGAGGGAGCAGAGAGGGTGTGGCGAGGGGGAGCAGCTCGGGCGCGGTTGGGGATTAAATAGGCCGGAGCTCGGCTCACCGTGGTCGGGGTGCAGGAGAGGGGCTTCCAGGGCTCGATAGGGTTCGCCGTAGGGGCGGCTATGGTGTTGCTACGATGCGGGGATGCTGGGGAGCAGAAGGGAGCGCATGGCGACGAGCCGTGCTTGCTCGAGGTGGGGGATGGCCTGGGCGTGCTCTGGGGTGGCGCGGGCGGCGCTGGGCGGCGCCGTGCTGGGCAGAGGAGAACACGGGCGCGTGCCAGGGGGGTCAAGGGAGGTGCTGCGCGTGCTGGGGCGGTCGGGGCCGGCTCGGGAGGGTGCTGGTCGGCCGGCAGAGCATCGGCAAATGCGGGCAAGGGAGGGGGTCCTGGTGCAAGGGGCTGCCATGGGGAGTCTCAGGGGGACACGGGCAAGCTCCTAGACAAGGTGGCTTGCTGGTTTGCTGCGGTTTGGTCAAGTGGCCCGAGTGGTGGCCATGTCCATGGTAGGGCTGCTTAGGGTTAGGGTTTAGGGCATGGGGAGTGTGGTTGTTGTCCAGAACGTGCAGGGGGTGCTAGAGAGGGTGCTGGACAAGGAGGGAACAAGCCTAGGGCTGGTTTGGGGCTACCATTTGAATATAGGGTGGAGGGCACCATTTTGCACTATTTGCCACTATTTGCATTTAATGCTAAGGAAAAAGGTGAGGTGCAAGTGTGCAATTGCTGTGGAAAATAAGAATAAGTGTTTGGGATTTTTGGGGCTATGATGGAATTTATTTGATAAGTGCATCATAGCACATTTTGTGATTTGGTAAGATTGAAGAAAGGAATAGAAATGCGAATTTAGATTTTTGAAATATATTTTGAAGAGGGAAGAATTATTAGAGCAAAGTGGGAGTGAGCACTATGTCACCCCACTGATTTTTGGTTTTAAAAGAAAACTATTAATTTCTCACTTAGGGAAATTTTTGTATGGAACTTGTCCCATTATTGCATGTGGTGGTGTTGCTTTTATTTCTTTTCTTTTCATTCACACCTTTGCTTAGCAATCACACACATCAAGCAATAAAACACAACAATACTCACATCACAACCATGACCACACAATTCAAACCATATGAATTAATCACACCACCATTTCCATGATTAACCATACTATCTTGTAAAAATGATCACACTCAATTATGACAAGATGGTGTTTAAAGAAATGTCTCAGCTCATAACTTAATTGTTTTCAAAAATGTTTGAGAAAGATAATATGTGGGGTAATATATTTCCCACTAGAGTTGTTTTCAAATGGAGTGGAAATCAGGGTTTATAAAATGGGAGTTGCATATACATGCAAAATATCATGGTTAGCTTTAGATAGGAGATAACATATAGATCTCCATATTTTTGGGAACACATAATTTTGGAAATACTTTTACTTTCTCAACTAAAGGGTATTTTATTTGTTGCTGAAATCAAACATCATTGAAATAGACTTTGGCCAAAATAAGATTGGAAAAGATATATGGAATATACTCTTGTCATAACATGAGCACCAAGTTTAATATATTTTTACTTGGGCTGGGTTCTTGGATTAATATTTACTAGTCAAACAACATAAACAACAAGTCACACAAGGTCAAACAGAACAATATAAAGGAAAACACAATCATTAGTGTAGTAATTTCAAAAAGTTTTTGTTGGTTCTGAATTTTGGGTCTTGTTAATTCTTATTATAAATTTGGGATGTTACAGACAGGCTCCACGATGATCTCTTCAATCTCCTCCTCCTCGTCCGGCCTCGCCGAGGCTCGTGCGGCCTCGGCCGCCGCCTCCTCCTCCGTTGCCTCCTGCAGTACGGGAGGAGTGGCGGCCCGCGCTGGCGACGGCGCCACCTCTTCAACCACCAATTGTATGTCGCTTGTGAAAAGATTGATAGCTAACCAATAACATAATGGATCACAAGAAAACAGTTATTTTCATTGAGCATCAGCTTAATGCATCCATCTAACTAACAAACTACAACAATATCTTATAAATTTGACCTTGCAAAGAAAAAACACTTCACCTTTGAGTTTGCAATATCTTCAAAAATTCTTATTCCTGGAATAACGATAAAAATAGAGTTAAATAAGATTGGAATAATATGGACATTACTCATCAGAATGAGCAAATGTTCAGATTTGACAAACCATTGCTCTCTACAAATTATCTCAAACAAGAGGGGGGCGTAAGAAGTTGACCGAACATATTTGTCCTCTCTTTCCAACATCATCTCCACCAGGCCAACAGTTAGCTTCTGGATGATGGATCAATACTTCAAGGTGTGGAAATTGCAAAAAGCGAGTTCCCTGATGATTATCAAGCATTAGTAAAAGCAGCAAACAATAACTTTATATACCATCAACCCCATAATACATCTGACAGAAACAATAACTTTCTGGAGCATTATTCAATCAGTTGATATGATTCGGCTGCAAATGTAGAATTTTGTAGGCTCGGCAATAATTCTCATTGGTTAAGCATAATCGTCTGCAATTTCATATATTCTTCTAATTTGTGCAGGCATATCAAATACTCTGTTGTTCATTCATAATTAATTCTCATTATCTTTTACATGGCGAAGAGACTAGTGGTTCAAATAACTCATATAGAGGCAATCCTAAATAATCTAGCTTTCCAAAAAAAATTGAGTAAGGTCATGCTTTGCCATAATTTAGCATTGGCAGTGCAAGATTTTGCAAACAGTAATACCCCATACCTACAAAAGTTTTAATGTGAAACAATCTTGTGTTATCAGGTTCATGTACCTGACCACGAATTATCTAAACAAGTCCAGGTTGTAGGGGATTAAGATGAATATGATTTGAGAGAATTGGGAGGCTCGAAAAAACGGGGAATACAAACCTAGATGCGTCGGCGGCGGGAGGCCTGGTGGCGTAGGGGACGAAACAGCGCAGCGTCGGCGGGAGGAGCAATGGACGACGCCGAACAGAAGGGGCAGGGCGGCGGAGTCCTCGCATCGGGGGGACGGGCGGCGCGACGTTTGAGATGGAGGGCGGCGTCCTCGGGCGGCGGCGTTGGGGATGCAGGGCCGCGCGTGGTTTAGGTCGTCGTTTGCCTCGGGGGAGGGCGTCCTCGTGTCGTGCGGCGGCGTTGGAGGGGCTGGCGGCGCGGCGTGTAGGATGCAGGGCGGCCGGCGCCGGGGTTTGGGACGGGGCGCAGGGCGGCCGGCGACCGGCGCGGATTTGGGACGTGGAGCAGGGCGGCGGCGGTTGGGGAGTTGGGGAATGGAGGGCTCGGGTCGACCTGTGAAATTTTTGGCCAAGTCCCAGCTAGTCCTTTTCCCGTGTCCAGCCAGTTTCTTAACTATTTACATATAATATATACAACGTGAAAATACTAGTGACAGACACTGTTTAAAACCGTCACTAATTATAGCATTACCAGTGACATGCTTTTATAGATGCCTGTCACTAAATGATTTTTTCCTTTCAGCCGGTCTCCACAAAAATATTAGTGACAACCACTTTTTTAAGCCCGTCACTAGTATTTTGTACTAGTGACGGGCAAAACTGTGTCCGTCACTGGTACTACTTATCAGTGACAGGCACGGTTTTGCCCGTCACTAACCATCAGGCGGCTATAAGGTTTTCTGCAGTAGTGTCCTCCGCGTGGTGCTCACACGTGGGGGAGTAGCCACATGCTGCGGCTCGCCAGCCGCAGGCGTCGCCGCGGTGGCGTCAACGGTCTCCCCAAGCTTGCGGAGCCGCCGCCTCTTCGGCGCCGCAGGGTTCCTAAAAAGAAAGACAAGCAGAAGATCCGTCAAGAGGGTTTTCGAAAGTAAAATGCTAAAGGAAGGAAGAAGGACCAAGGCTTACTTGTCAGCCATCCTCCACACCCTTTTCTTCGCCTTTGGCGGCTGGGGGCTGCTCGCTCTGGCCTCCTCTTGAGGCGCTTCTACCTCCTCGCGTGGAGCGCCCCTCGCGGCTGCGGCTCTCCTGTCGTGGATGGCCTTGGAGCGGGGCTCGCAGCATCCTCCCTTGCTGTTGCTCTCCTCCTCCTCCTCTGCGGTGCATCAAGAGGGAGCTACGTGAAAGGCATCCTCGTCGCCGCTGGAGGAAATCACCTAGAGGTCCTCTTCAGGCGGTATACTCCATGGGGAGCCGGCGGAGCCTCCCGAGGGGTTAGCGCCTCTCGAGGCCTCGTCCTCGCCAGAGGGGCTAGCGCCTCTCGAGGCCTCGTCCTTGCCAGAGTCCTCAACCTCGTCCGGCTTCGGTGACTCGTCCATCTGCTCCAGCTCCGCCGCCCACGGGTTGCTGCGGGGCCCGCGGCGTCCCTCAGGCATGATGCCCCATTCGTCGAATCTGGGCAGGCCTTTGCGGTGCTCGCGCACGCTCTCGTCCTCAAAGGTGAAGAGCGGCCGGGCATCGTCGACGGCTGGGGATGGGATGGATGCCGTGGCAAAGAGGACCCCATGACTTGGCTCAGCACCTCAGGGGAGAAGTTGTCTCTACACAGGCGCATCTCGTCCCCCCAGCCTGTGTATGCCCACATCGGCTCTAAGTGCCACTGGAGGGGAGCGATGCGGCGCCTCGTGAAGTCCTTCGCCACCATCTGGCCGGTGAGCCCGGACGCACGAAGCCCCCGTATGCACTCGTACACCGCGTCAAGCTTTGGGCCCTCGAAGCCACCGCTCGCCCAACGCGCCCACTTCTTCGGGGGCGCCACGAGTACATCCAAGAGGTGGTTCGACGTCTTGGTGTCGACGAAGAACCACCGCTGGCGGAAATCCTCCACTTTCTTCGTCACCTTGGTGATGGAATTCTCACCGCACCACGCGATGGGGATGTAGTCCTCGCTCCTGGCGGTGGCGATGCAGAAGGAGACGCACCCGGTCTGCTCGTTCTGTGCGGTGGACCGGAGTGCGTAGAAGCTGCAGAAGAGGTCCACAGAGGGGCGGATACCGACGTACGCCTCTCAGAGGTAGGCGAAGATGGCGAGGATGAGGATGGAATTGGGATGGAGATGGAGAAGTTGGATCTGGTATGCCTCCAAAACCCCCATGAGGAAGCTGGAGAAAAGGAGGAACGAGACCGGCGTAGAGGGTGTGAAGGAAGATGGGGTAGTACCCCGCGCAGACCTTGCTGCTGCCGGCCGGCTCCATGCTTGTGGTGCCGAGCTCGTTGGTCTTCGCGGCCGCCAGGTGGCGCACCTTTCAATCGCCGCCGAGTGGACGCGGGACTTCGGCAGCGCCCCCTGGGGTGCAGCACCCCGTGCCGCCGCCGCAGACTTGCCGCCCTGCATCGTGGCCTGGCCCTTCTGGTCAGCGGTTGCTTTCTTGGGCGCCATGGTCGCAGGAAAAGGGAACCTTGGAGGTGGAGCGCTCTGGAAGAAGGAGGCATTAGGGGGAAGTGTGCGGAGGAGTAATGGACGAAGTGATGGGCGCCGTCTGCGCGCAGGCTTTATTGGCCAGTTACCAAGGACGTGGCGGGCCCTACCCGGGTCACCCGTTGAAGACGAGGAGATCGTGGCCTCGGGCGCAACCGCTGCGCCCCATGTGTCACGGCCCAAGCAGGCATCGTTGGGCCCCCGATGCTTCGCCTCCATCCGTGGGCTTCGGCGTGCCCATCGCGGGCCCGGGGGCTACTGTCGGCACAGTGGAAACCAGGGTACCACGGGCCGGCCTGCCAGGGCCCACAAACACTCTTCAGAAGATTTCGCTAAGGACCAGGCTCTCCAAGCCTGGCGAGCCTCGCGAGGGTTTTTCCCTCGCGAGGGACCTCTCCTCCTCGCGAGGGACCTCCCCTCGAGAGGGCATCTCCAAAGATCAAGTAAAAGGGCTCGGCGAGGCCTCCAGCCTCGCGAGGGTTTCTTTCCTCACGAAGTCAGCTCTGCCTCTGTGGCAGAGTGCACATGGGCTCTGCACCCTCCGCAGAGTCACGGGCGCGCCAGCGCGCGGTGACGACCACGCCAGCGTGCGGTGACGGCAGCGCCACAGTTGCCGTTCTCGTGTATAAAGCAGTCAACAACACTGCACCAAGCAAAGGAGCTCCAAGAATTGCCACTTTGGTGATAAGGGGATTGTCTGCAGCTACCCTCCAAGGGCGACGTCACCGTGGGACACATCCCACCTCAGCGGCGCCAGCCCACCGTCCTGGCTGGACGGTGGCTTTTCCAGCTTTGGTGACACCGCTCCCTGCCATGGACCGCGTCCATGGACTCCACCTTTATCGTGCACCCATCCTCCTCCTTCGTCGCCATGTGGTAGCCCTCCCCGCCAAGATATTTGGGGGAAGAGGTCCGAGACACCTATAAAAAGAGGGGGAGCACGTTCGGGCAAAGGGTTCGAATCCTGGTTGTTCTTCGGTTCTGAGAGATCTAGGGTTAGCCATTGTTAGCCACCTCGAGCTTGCCAAGCTCTCTCTGTACTAAATCCTCTCCAAGCAAGTGCAATACAGTCAAGGCAGGATGTAGGGGTTTTACCTCTCCAAGAGGGCCCTGAACCTGGGTAACATCGTGTGTTCATCTCTGTAGTGCCGTCCCACAGCAATCCCTGCGAGCACCGTCGCCAAGGCACGTTGAGGGTTGTTTGATTCCGTATTCAACCCCTTACTCGATAGCTAGTGAGACACACCCAGTTCCTGGGACAGTTCTTCGACACTGAGAAAGTTGACATTTTTGGGCTACGAGAAACAATTAAACAAGACTTCACGCTTAGTGAGCTTAGCAGTGTGGAAGGGGGTTCTCAGTTCGTGAGAACCAACCCTTGGTTGGATGGTTAGGAGGGTGGTTGTACCCCCAGCCCACCAGAGTTCAAACCCCAGGTTTGACACTGGTGTTTCTCATATTTGGCGGAATATTCTTCAGTGGGAGGCGACGTTCCCATCGATAGCGAGGCGCCTGTGGCGACTTCGTCAATCTCAAAACCTGACCTACCAGCTCAGTCTGTCGGAGGTGCTCATAGGGTAGGGTGTGTGTACATGTGGTCATAGGGGTGAGTGTATGCGTGTGTATGTGAGCGCATGTGTTGTACTGTGTTTTGCAAAAAAAGGGGTTCTCAATTCGTTTGGAATTGGGTCCCTTCCTCAGGGCACTCTGGAGGTTGCTCTTAGGCTTTAAGGAGGAAAAATTTGAGGTGGGGGAATGGCGCAAAGGGAACTTCTTCATGTTTGACGGTGTAGTTGTTTGTGTAGACGGTGCCCTGCCTCGAGGGCACCCCGTGTAGGTGTTGGTGTAGACGGCGTCCCGCAGAGTCCATGCACCCCCGAGATGGTGTCGGAACCTCCAAATGTGCCGTTGTTGGCGGCAGCAAACTTGATGGCTCGTGTCAGCGTTGCTCAAGGTGAGCCATGCACCGGTGAACTGCATAAGAATAACAGCTCTGGCTGTTATCAACGGAGCCAGGCACGGCGGGATGCATGGCCGTAGAGCCGGCATGACGGCGACAAGTCCGGCGTCGCGTCAGAAGGGCGTCGGATGCCTTGTGACCGAACGGCCAAAGTGAGTACATCCAATGTGGTGTGGAGCAACCCTGAATGGCTGCATCCTTACGCATTGGTTGCGCAGCGAAGCCTCGCTGCAACAGCATAGACTTCGCCCGGGTTTGGGCAGCCATGACCAACGCACGGCACCGACAGCAAATCAGTTCGAGGTAGGAGCTGAGGTCATTGGCCGGCTTTTGTCATTGCCGACGTGAGGTCGAAGTGCATGTAGTTTCTATTAGAAAGCTAGCTAATACTACTAGCTTTTGTTCACTGAAAGTGCATGGTTTCCCCCATGTGTGGTTTTGGTAATTAATGACAATCTCTATAGACTAATGTTTGTATTGAGCTACTTGTAGGTGTGTCCATATGCATTGCTTGATCTCCATTTGTTGAAATCAAGGCTAAGGGAAGAAGAGTATTTGTTGATCAAGGCTAAGTGCGAGTTGATCAACACTCAAGACCATGTGAAGATATGCCGAAGAGTGCTTCTCCCATATTGGTGTATGGGGGAGCAACATGTGAGTCTTCACCAAGCAAAGCGCAATCAAGAAAGGTGGTTCGTCTTGAGGAGATGCGCAAGGCAAAGGTATGATCTTGATAGGCTTTCTATTTTACCGGTCTCATGATGTTAGTTGAGAGACCGGGTTATAGGATAGATAGCCGTACTATCAAGAGGGGCTCTCGACCGAGTATCTTGATCGTATCGTTCGTGGAGAGCTCAAACCTTTGCATACTTGCAATCATCTTCCTTGATTGTTATTTGCCTTTTATCCATGTGAGAATTTAATTAGAGCGTGTTTTCATCTCCATACCAAGCTCTAGTTCATCAAAAACGGTTTTCTTATACACATCTTGTTGCGTTTTGATGTTGGAGGTTTTACCGACTTATCTTTTCTAGAGAGGTCAAACTCTCTTCTTGTGGTCTCCTCCTCACATGATGGACTATGATGTGTATATGCATGATATTGTAGGCCTTGTGATTATCTTCGAAACAAGCCTAAGATCATAGAAAACGGAGTCCGGATGAAAAACTTGTTGGGTTCTTTATGTTGGAGGATTTACCGGTTGTTCTTTATACAAAGGTTTTACCTTTCTACATTTGGTTTTATTCTTCCTTGTTGGACTATGATGTTTCTCTGTATATTATTTTAGAGCTTTTTGTTGCGATTCCAACGAGCCCAAGATCATCGAAAACGGAGTTCGGATGATAAAGATATCGTCGTTTTCGTGTTGATGTTTCTGCAGTTTTTCTGTAGGCCGGAGTCTCCGGTCTGCGCAGTTTATTTTTCGTCCAAAACGCGGTGCGGTACTGGACCCTGGTCCGGAGGTGCACCGGAGTCTCCAGCCCTAGGCCGGAGTCTCCGGTCTGAGCAGACCGGAGTCTCCGGTGTAAGCAGTTTGCAACGGCTCTTTTTCGTGGGGACCTATAAAAGGCCCCCCTTCTTCCCCAAAGTGACCAGAGCTTCTTCCAGCACGTTTTTCCTCTCTCCCCCACCATTGTTGACCTTAGAAAGCTTGCCTCCCTCTCAATCCCTCCCATGATTCTTGCATATCTTTGAGGGAAAAGTGAGAGGAGATCTAGATCCATATTTCCACCAATCAATCTCTCCTCTAAGTAAGGGGAACCTAGTGGATCTAGATCTTGGAGTTCTTTTGTGGTTCTCCTCTTTGTTCTTTCTCTCTTATTCCCCCGAAAGCATTTGTTGCTTAGCTGGAATTTGAGAGTGAAGGATTTGAGCACTTCTGCTCTTGCCATTGCTTTTGGTGCATCGGTTTGCTCTCTCCACGAAGATTCGTGGAAGTGAAGATTGTGAGCTTGTTACTCTTGGGTAATTGGACCCTAGACGACGTTGTGGTGATTCTTGGGAGCATCCAATTCGGTTGTGGATGCGTGCCCCAAGCTTAGTGGTGTAAAGGCTCCGGATTCTGCCTTGAAGGATTCCGATAGTGGAAGGTGAACCTAACCATTGGGGTGAGGTTCATCGGAGAATAGAGTGAGGCCTTTTGTGGCATCTTGAGTAGGCCTCTTGTGACGAGCTCACACCCCTCCAACGAGACGTACTCCCTTAACAAGGAGGAACTCGGGAATACATCCTCATCTCTGCGTGCCTCGGTTATTTCTATATCCGAGCTCTTTACTTATGCAATTTACATTGTGATAGCCTTCGTGCTTGAAGATTTATATGTTGCTATCTCCTTGTTGTTTGTCTTGCTTAGCATAAGTTGTTGGAGCACATAGGTGAGCCTAGTTTACTTAGGTTTTTGACTTGTTAATTGAAACACCTACTTTTATTCCGCAATTATCAAGACTTAAACTGGAAAAGTTTTAATCGCCTATTCACCCCCCTCTCTAGGCGACATCGTTTGTCCTTTCATTCACATGTGGATGCACGCACATGCACGTAGTACTCCTGGCCAGAGAAACCATGTACGTGCACTGCCGACCCAAAACGAGGCTCCTAGGCATTGTCGAGACACAGCCCACAGATGAGCAGCAGCTCGGAGTGATCATGCCGAGCTGCTCGCCAGCAGCCGGGCAGCCTGATGACGTTTGTCCGGGAGATGGAGAAGGCGTGGGGCTATAGGCAGCCCGGATCGACGACGCCATCGCAGAGGTGGAGAAGGCGTCGGGCTGCCCACCGACGGCCTCGACGACGTCGTCGCGTAGATGGAGAAGGCATCGGGCTGTACGCGGACATCCCCGGTGATGTCGTCGTGGAGGTGGTGACACTAGTACAGAACCCCACATCACAGCTGGCCCCAGGGCCTCACCTCAGCCGGTTATTCCAACCGTCTCCCGCTCGGGGTCGCTAATGTGTCGCTCCATCAGAGCCGGTTCCAGGAAATCGTCTGTGATGCGAGTAAGCCTCCGATGGCCGGGAATCATGACCGTCTCTAATAAGGAAAACATCAGAGGCGGCCAGAAATAGCAGTCGTCTGTGATGATAATCTTTTGTAGACGACTGCATTTGCTGGCTGTCGTTAGAGCGCAGAGTGTCCGGGTTTTCTCTCCGGCCCATGCGTAAGAATATTCATGCCCTCCTGGCCATTTTCCGGGTGGTCTGAGCTATTTGGTAATGTTATATTAGCAGGAATAAATCAGGATTGCATCAACAAAACCTGAACCAATAATTGGTAATACATATAAAGCATAATCGATCAACCAACTGGTATAGCATTATATTACATATATAATTAGTAACATATCTCTCTCGAACCACAAACTAGCAGATG
The DNA here is from genome assembly GCA_012064385.1 of Puccinellia tenuiflora. Taxonomy (NCBI): domain Eukaryota; kingdom Viridiplantae; phylum Streptophyta; class Magnoliopsida; order Poales; family Poaceae; genus Puccinellia; species Puccinellia tenuiflora. The sequence continues at coordinate 2,348,089 of QRDG01000507.1, forward strand.
TAACTCAATGATCGATGAGCTCCAAGCTGAGGTCATAGGTCATCCTAAAGAATGATCAAAACAACTAGGTTGGTCAACTCATGTTCTAGATGATCTGGATCTCAATCATGACCTCCAAGGTGAGGTCATTGGTGTTTCTTAGAATGATCAACACAAGTTGGTCGAGCTTAAAATTCTTGCCTTCGAGGAAATTCTTCCATCCCGGCTTGCCGAAGACAATACGGTCGTCAGTTTTCGTGGTGTACGTTATGGTGGTGACAACCCCTGCTGCTCCAAGTCGTAGTCCAGCATTGCCTTCAGTTGGCAGGCCAGCCTCTTGTGCTATCATCCTAGGTAGTTTCTACGCATGTAAAGAGACGACATAACTATGCATATATATATCTACCTCCCTCGTATATATTTTTTCAAGAGGTAAAGAGGTAAGGATCGTACCATATCATGTCGGTTCAAATTTGTGCTCGTCAAACGAGTGACAAAAGGAACCCCAACATGGGTAGCTCTTTCGGGTAGAAGCTGAACAAGGCGGTACTTCTCATGGTTCTTCAGATCAACTCTTTGGGCAACTATGTAGCTATCCTCTTCTTCACTCTCTAAATCCTCATCAGAATGACTGTTAGTAGAATCCTCGTCACTGTCCTCTGCGTTGTTGCCAAAGTCCATAATGACAACAGAGATCTTGGGATTTCGTCCTGTCATGGTAAAAACTAACATGTCTCCTACTCTCAGATTGTTCAGCTTGATCAACTGTTCTCATCCTTTGCCGTACAAGCGAGTCTTGGTATGTCTGTTTTTCACATGAATTTTGTATCTGCCCCCAAGAGCACGAAACACCAAACTTTTGCGTACTAACTCGTTGAACTCTAGCCGAGCATAGCATGGTACAATCTGTGCAACAGCAAGAAGAAGAAATAGACAAATTATAGTATATATAAGATATATAAACAGAAGATACAAGTATATTTGAACACTTAATTATTTTCTTACCAACGACTTGCGGTGGAACTCCAGCAGATAAACACTGAAGGATCCAGTGCAGCTCCTGAAAGTGCATGGTTGCCCCCATGCATGGTTTGGGTAATTAATGACAATCTCTATGGACTAATATTTGCATTGAGCTATATTTGTAGGTCTCCATTAGCTTGCTTGTCTCCATTTGTTGGAGTCAAGGTCTTGCTTGTTCTCCATATGTTGGAGTCGAGGTTAAGGGAAGAAGATCATTTGTTGATCAAGGCCAAGGTGTTCGTCATCAAGTCAAAGGCCAAGTGAAGTTATGCCGAAGTGGTGCTTCCCCATCTTGGTGAATGGGGGAGCCACATGTGAATCTTCACCAAGCGAAGCGCAATCAAGAAGATGGTTCGTCTTGTGGAGATGAAGATCGTCTCCATCGACCTCAAGTGTTTTTAAGCGCAAGGCAAAGGTATGATCTTGATAGGGCTTTTATTTTACCGGTCTCATGATGTTAGTTGAGAGACCGGGTTATAGGATAGATAGCCGTACTATCAAGAGGGGCTCTCGACTAAGTAACTTGATCGTATCGTTCGTGGAGAGCTCAACCCCTTGCATCATTGCATCTTTGAAATCATCTTTGTTGGTTCTTATTTGTCTCCTATCGTGGTGTGGGCTTAGTGCTTGTCGTGCTCATCATGACAAGGCTAAGTTCACCGAAAACGGTTTGCATATGCGTCTTCATTTGCATCTTCGATATTGGAGATTTTGCCGGTTCATCCTTTTGGAAGGTTTCACCTTTCCAACCCTTTGCAAAATCTCCTTTGCTTGTTTGCCTTTCTCAAAGGTTGCTTTTTGCCGTCCTCTTTCCAACAAATTTGGTTTTGCTTCATTCGAACCTCAATTGCAAAAGAAACGGTTTTCGGTTTGCGAAAAGAGCTTTTAATCTCTCCCCATTTGGTCATAATATATTGTTGGACTATGATGTTTCTCTGCATAATCTTGTTATGCTCATTGTGATGATTCCAACGAGTCCAAGATTATCGAAAACGGGGTTCATTGCAAAAGTTATGGGGCTTTGGTTTTTCTGTTGGATCTACACCGGAGTCTCTGGTCCTCTGGACCCGGAGTCTCCGACCCCTGGTTTCTCGCTGCCAAACGTCTTTGGTGTGGTGCGTCTCTGGACTCGGCCCGGAGGTACCCCGGAGATGGGGCGGAGTCTCCGGCCCCACCGGAGTCTCCGGCCCAAGGGACCCCGAATCTCCGGCCTCGTATTTTTCTCAGCCGTTTCGTTTTTGTGAGGTGCGCTCCTGGACTGTGTCTCGAGGCACCCCGGAGAAACCCCGGAGTCTCCGGTCTGGCCGGAATCTCCGTCCCTGATGACCAGAGTCTCCAGTGTGGCTGCTTCTCCGCAAAGTGTGGTGCGCCTCTAGCGTCTGGCCGGAATGTCTGGCTCAGGCCGGAGTCTCCGGCCCACTTAGACCGGAGTCGCCGGCCTGGACAGGTTCCAACGGCTAGTTTTTGGGGGAGGCTATAAAATCCTCCTCCCTCCCCAAAACCCGGCTGCTGGTTCTTGCTCACTTGTTTTCCTCTCTCCTACATTGTTGCTAACCTTGTGAGCTTGATTCCTCTCAATCCCTCTAATGATTCTTGCCCAAACTTAGGGATTCAAGAGAGGAGATCTAGATCTACCACTCCACCAATCAAATTCTCCTCTAAGTGAGGGGAACTTAGTGGATCTAGATTTGGGGTTGCTTGTGCTCATCCCCTTTGTTCTTCCTCTCTTATTTCCCCCAAGCATTTGTTGCTTGGTTGGAATTTGGAGTGAAGGACTTGAGCACTTTGTGTGTTTCTTGCCTCTTGCATCAGTTGCAACGGGTTGCTCTCTCCACGGTGATACGTGAAGATCGAAGTTGAGAATCTTGTTACTCTTGGGTGCATTGTGTTCCCAAGAGCTTGTTGCCTCTTGGGTGCATTGTGTACCCTAGACGGTTGGAGGTGCCGCGAAGACTTCGAGTTGTGAAGCTTCGGCACGAGTTTGGGAGCCCCCAATTGAGTTGTGGGTGTGTGCCCCAAGAAAAGTTGTTAAGGGCTCCGGAATCCGCCTCGAAGGATTCCGATAGTGGAAGGTGAACCAATCCCTTGGGTGAGGTTCATCGGAGAATAGGGTGAGGCCTTTGTGACATCTTGAGTAGGCCTCTTGTGGCGAGCTCACACCCCTCCAAAGAGATGTACTCCCTTAACAAGGAGGAACTCGGGAATACATCCTCGTCTCCGCGTGCCTCGGTTATTTCTATACCCGAGCTTTTACTTATGCAATTTACATTGTGATAGCCTTCGTGCTTGAAGTTTATTGTAGCGCCCCCGACCCCGGAATTATACACAGAGGCTATGTAAATAGCACAACCATCAATGTATAAAACAAAGATCGAGACTTGTGAAACAAACCGGCACATTGCATGACTCTACAACACAAAACATATAGCAACTCATATAATGAGAAGAATACAAATATTACACAACAAAAGGATCACAGATCCAACAAGTCATCAAGCGGAAGCGGGTAGTGTTGTCTAACAACAAGAAGCAAATATATGGCCTAAGAGGCCTACAATAAAATCATCCCAGCCAGCTTGTTCCACGGCCCCAAGCTGCCACCTGGGAACCCCAGACTAGTAGTCGACGTCCACGAAGAACCCACCTAGTTGCTCGGTGTCGTCCTCCTCTGAAATACAAAATCATAGAGGCAGCAAAGAGAGACTGAGTACGACGTACTCGCAAGTTTAGTAGGGCGATATAGGCCCAATGACTGACGGAGGCTCTAAAGCTTTATATGTATTGCTTTTGCATAAAGCTGATTTTCATAAACAGAAATATAATTGACACATGGCATTCGTCTACTCAGAGTACTTTCAAAAAGGGGTAAGAGAGTAACATTTGTCATCATTGGTTCTCATCGAACCCTTTTGTAACCAACCACTCTCATCTACACCAAGGCACCCCCTCGAATCACCCTCGAGGAAGTGAACCTTTACCACACGTTGATTAATGCAACCTTTAGCTGCCATATCAATTAGGTTAATATTATCTATGATCTTATCGTCTATTCCCAAGTTGTCCATAACCGTGGACACGGCTTTTCGAAAAGATTATCCCTGTAGGGGTGTACTATTTTACCCATTGGTACCGTCCGGCTCACCTAGTTGGCCCTCTTCCGGGGAAGGCCGGCGAGCGGGCGCGGTTAGACCTTTACAATGCATGAGGCTTACTCAATGACCATCAGTGGCGGAAGGACAGGTTCAGCGCTCCCAGCGCCCTACCCCACCATCACATCCTAACACCACCATCCTCGTTCCTTTTTCCACTCACACCACACACGCGCAAATGGAAATAGCAAACTAGAGGACCCTTGACAAGCCCCTCACAAATTATTTGGTCAGTAAGGAGCCCATACACCCACCAATGGCAGCACGCTAGTCTTGGTTCAAGAGGTAAAGAACTCGCACCTAAGGGCTAGAGTGAGGCAAAACACCATCCCGATGGTAACTCACCCAAACCGTCTTAGCAATTTTAATTAAGCATCACATTTATCCACCATGCCCGAATCATTCCATCATCATCAACAACTACAGAATTAATAACGGACATAAAGCATTTATTTAAGCATGGCTAAGCATAGCTAAGCATATGAATACAACAATTCTATCTTTATTTCGGCCAACACTTCAACCCTAGGTTTCATAGGTAGGGATACATGTGATTGGCTCGGGGAAGAACATGCATTCATAGGATCTTCTAATATTTACCAAAAGATACATTTGAACCGCATGCAATATTATGGTGGATAGAATAATTTGATAAAAATCATAGGATGCTAGATGCCAAGAAGGTTAGGTTATCTCTTGCCTTGCTGCCCGGGCGTGAAGTAGTGCTCGTCGGGGTAAGTAGAGAGACCCTCGACTCCGGAATCTATCGATACCCAAAAGAAATAAATGGCACACATAAATCACATGAACACAAGATGCGATGCTCAATCACATGATGACATGTCAAGTTGATACAAGGCTATCATTATATAAATTAAAGGCACAATTAAATGGGGAGCCAAAAAATTAAGGAAATTATTTGGAAAACACCTCATATTTAACTTAATGTCCAATTGTTCATAAAGATTCCATTATTTTAGAAATTGCTCAAATATGCATGAACATGACATGATTAAAGAGGTTTGGTTCTTATGTTCACTTCGGTGCCTTATTGGTAGTTTTCGGAGTACCGATGGATAATTAGCAATTTAAAAGATTATTTGGATTTATATCCTTTAACCAAGTAAAGATTTATATCAAAGGGCAAGTTGTTGTCATGAGGTGATACTAGCATATTTAGACAGCAATTGAAACACTGATCAAAATGGTATACTGTCGGGGATGTAATCCTGGGTATCCCAGAGTTGGTGGTTTTTTATGCGAGACCCAGCTATGGCTGGCGGCACTGTTCACTCGGGTACTGTTCATCCGACTTAGACGATTACTGTTCATCTGGGTACTGTTCATCTAGGGACTGTTCATCCGACATACACGAGCACTGTTCACCCCCGGTACTGTTCATCCGACATACATGACCCGGTATGACACTGTTCATCCGACATACCGGACGGCATGCTTGTCCCGGTCGACACACGTGTCCCGGGACGACACTGTTCATCCCGACACTATTCATCCGGCATACCCGGCTCCCATCGCTACTTCGACCGGATCATCTACCCTGGCGCCCAGGTCTTCATGTCCTTCGCTGCCAGATCCTGGGACGCCCACTGCTCGGACCTGACATCCTTGACCAATACGAGAGGATAAGAGCTAAGGACAGGATGACGAGGACAAGGATAAGGACAGAGCAACGTGGCTACAGTGCACTCCGTGACACGTCTATAGGGCGGACAAGACCCCAGTAGTCATTTCAGGTGCAGTGTGGCATAGTGTTATGTGCAGTGCCTTGTGGGGCACACCTTGTCCCCTGAGCTTTCTTTATAAGAAGCACCAGGGGAAGTGCTCTAAAGGACGCCCCGACGCGGGCTCACTCTTTTCTCCCCCCGCTCACATGGAGCTCCTCCTAGCTAAGACCTCTTGGAGGCAACCTTCGCCAAGCTCAAGGAGCAATTGTACCAACCATATGCAGAGAGGAGAATACACAGAGTAGGCTAGATGCTGCAGTAGGGGTTTTATCTCTCGCGAGAGCCCCGAAGCAGGGTAAATACTTGTGTTCGTCTGTTCTTCCGTGTGTGCTCTTCAGCACATAATCCCTCCCCGAATCCTCTAGCGTCCATCGGCCCCACCTTAAGCCTATCTATGGCATCTGTCCGTGCACCACCACGACAGTTGGCGCCCACCGTGGGGCTGGTAGTGGCGCTTGCTGGATCAAATTCGGACGGGACCTTCTTCAACAACTCCGGCGAGCTCCGTGGGATGGGTTTCGCGGTTCGGCTCTCGAGGCAGCTTCATCAACCTCGTCATCATCGATGACTGTGCGGCGCTTCGCCGCCCCCCGTGAGGCTCGGAGGCTTGACATCGGCATGGCCTCCGCACGCTCACTCCTTCGTCACCAGCACCGTGCATGCACCCGGGGACTGCAGCGTCCGTGCCGTCTCTCCCACGCAGCCCGGTAGCTCTACATCGACTCTGTCACCATTGTCCTACCCGGGTCGACCGCGTCCGTGCGTATCTGGCGCGCATTGCATGCGTGCACGCCTGCGAGCAGCTCGGCGACGTTCAGGTTGCGTTCGCGTGCAGCGCGTGCCCTACGCTGGCGCATCCGAGGGCCCCGCATCCGCACGGCCCAGGCGCCCCTGCGTCCGAGCCCGTCGCCAGCTCTACTCGCGCCTCTCATCCAGCTCCGGCCTCCTCCACGCCATCATCTGCCGAGCGGTGCTCCGCAAGCTCCTGCGCCATTCGATCTCGCCGCATGTACGCCCCTTGCATCACCAGCTGCAGCTCGTACAACCACTCCCTCGACGTCTCTCTTTGGCTCGCTCGGCGAGAAAAAGCAGTGATGCCAAATAGCTGTGTCGGCTACCAGTTGGAGAAAATTAGAAAAAGGATGAAGATTTGGCGGCCGAATGTAAAACGCTGGGTAGTGTTTTCGGTTGAGTGGCTGCCGAGATAGCAGTGATTAGAGGAGTAAGGATGTGTGGTTGAGTAAAACTGACATGTTGCTATGTCGGCTGAAGCGCAAGCCGAATCAAAAATAGAGAGAGAAAGAGTGCCTGCCGACATAGATGCATGCTGACATGCGTAGTTAGCTAAAAAATGATGTCTGCATTACGACCGGGTTTTCCTAGCCACAGCCGAGTAAGATAAAAAGAAGGGAGAGTCTACCGACATGGCTATATGTCGGCTGATGGAGAAAAAAAATGGTGCCATGCAAAGAGTCTACTGACATGGTTATATGTCGGATGGTGAAGAGGGAAAATAAAGAAAGGAAAAAAGAAAAAGAGAGGAAAAAACCTCACATCGGTTCACGCCCTGCGCGTAAAGACCCAAGCAGGTCCCTGCATTGCTCGCCGCCAGCTCCGGCACGAGTTTGCCTCCTGCGCAGGCCTCCATGATCCCGGCCATCCCCATGGGTAATGATGTTGCTGGTCTCGCGCCCGCGCACGCCGGGTCCGCGGCGCGCTCTCTGCGCCATTGCGGCACCTCTGTGCTGATTATCACCGCCATGCCGACATGCCCAGCTCCTCGCTTGTGCCAAGTTCCTTTGCGCCCTGCCGAGTCGCCTCCACCGTGCCTCGTTGCCGAGATGTCCGCATCCCGGCCTCACCCTACGTCGGTTCCGCCCGGCCTCGTCGAGTTTTGGTTCCGCAAGGTACCGCCGTATCCCGGTTTTCGCTGATCCCGGTCGCGCCCTCGCCGTCCGCGGCGTATCCCGGCTGCTCCTCGCTGCCTGCATGCTGGTTCGCGGAAGCGCCCGACTGCACTCCTTGCGTGCTTTCGCGCACTGTATCTCGGCTACAGTGCCGTGTACCGGCCGAGAGTGCTTGTTCATGTTCTCTTTCCACTGCAAAGAGAAGAAAGGAAATAGGAGAGCCGTGTGAAAGAAAACGAGTAAAAAATGAGGTGGTGGGACCCTGGCTGAAATAAAAGAAGGAGAATAGAGATGACAGGGAGAAGAGGTCTCGGATAGTTAGGAGGAGATACGTATTTGGCTGTGAGCCGAGTAAAGAGATGGAGAGGAGAAAAAAGGGCAACTCGGACCGACCGAAGAAAAAGTAGTAGCCGACATAAAAAAGGCTCTCGGCCGAGATAGTGCCGCCGACATAAAAAACTAGCATATCTTTGGCCGAGATAAAACCGGCATATATCAGGCGACATAAAAAGTATGTCAGCTGAGATAAAAAAAATCTGGCATGCCATTACCGACATAGCAAAAGTCTGCCGGATGTGTGTATGTCGGTTCCGTTTATTTGGCCGAGTGAGCCATTCCAGCGGGGCCAAACCAGGCTTTTCTCATACAGGTTCCATCTGACGCATGCGCTGTCGGGTGCATTCAACCGACTGCGCCCGAATCAGTCGCATCCGAGTAATCTAAGTCTAGCACCTCGGCTATTTGGATATCTAGCCTGTGCCTTCAGCTACGCCTCGGTCCAGTCTGCACCGACATTGCAATGTAAGTATTTACTATAATTAGTTTTGTGCCGCACGCGTGTGGTTAACCAGGGCGGCGTTCGGGGACTGCCCTGCGCTTATTTTATTTTCCCGGGATCAGGCATTTCGACCCGGGGACTGTCCGTTTACTCCGGAGCTTGTCTTTTCCTTAATGTTAAAAGTAACTCGGGGACTCCGTTGAAACCGAGTCTGCATTTTCATATATATATTTTCGTTGCTCCACTTAAATATATCTGTTGAATAGAGTTGTTGCTCTACTTAAAATATTCGTTATATATATGCTTGAACTAACATTGAAAGGTGGTATCGGCTCTACCGAGAAAATATCCATCACCAAGGTCGTGGTATATCAGTCTTCTCGGATTCATTTTATATTCATTGTGGCTTCAGAGCATATCCCGTATAATCATTGACATTGACTTGCCTAATCATAAATTGCATATCATCCCGACATACCTTATGTCGGCTCGCCAAAATATCAGGGCATCCTGTAATATCTCAAATCGCCGTTTATTTTGGTTGGCCAAAGTATCACGGCATTTATCTCATATCGTCAAGCATCTCACCATTGTTGTCTTTATCGGTTTTATCGACTATCATAATTCTTCAATTATCCGAGCTTATCAGAATATCATAGCATCAATATCTCGATGCATCGAGCCAAAAAATATCTAAACTCACCGAGTGTTACGCGTTGAGAAATATCTCAACTCGTCATCTGACAAGTGCCCATGAAGGCAGAATGTCAGATTCAGCCAAGGACGACTGTATCTCGGTCCAGCGTGTGCTGCCGACATACAATTTCGGTAGTGCCCAAGAAGGCTAGAAACCGGTATATAATGATGCCCAAGCAGGCTAAAAATCGGTCCAGCTCATGCTGCCGACATATATATGTGGTAAAAGTCCAGAGTGGCAGAAACCGGCATAAGAATTATGCCCAAGAGTCCAATATGTCAAACCAGCTTATGCCGGAGACATCTGATGTCGGTAAAAGCCCAAGGTGGCAGAAACCGACATATGAGAAATGCCCATGCAGGCTTTATGTCAAACCAGCTCATGCTGGAGACATCTGATGTCGGTAAAAGCCCAAGGTGGCAAAAACCGACATGTGATATATGCCCTGGTAGGCTATATGTCGGTCTAGCAAAAGCTGCAGACATACGACTTTGGTACATGCCCAACTCGGCTAACAACCAACATGTGATGACGCCCATGCAGGCTGCAAAATGACACAACGCGTGCTGCCGACATGGGATTTTAATATTTCCTATGATGGCTATATATTTGATTCAGCCCATGCAGGCTAAATTTTGATACCAACTCTGCGATACAAATTTTTGGTAAGACTATGCACAACTCTACAAGTCCCACATAGTCTCGGGGACTACTGTCGGGGATGTAATCCCGGGTATCCCAGAGTTGGTGGTTTTTATACGAGACCCAGCTATGGCTGGGCGGCACTGTTCACTCGGGTACTGTTCATCCGACTAAGACGATCACTGTTCATCTGGGTACTGTTCATCGGGGGGACTGTTCATCCGACATACACGAGCACTGTTCACCCCCGGTACTGTTCATCCGACATACATGACCCGGTATGGCACTGTTCATCCAACATACCGGACGGCATGTTGTCCCGGTCGACACACGTGTCCCGGGACGACACTGTTCATCCCGACACTATTCATCCGGCATACCCGGCTCCCATCGCTACTTCGACCGGATCATCTACCCGGCGCCCAGGTCTTCATGTCCTTCGCTGCCAGATCCTGGGATGCCCACTGCTCGGACCTGACATCCTTGACCAAGACGAGAGGATAAGAGCTAAGTACAGGATGACGAGGACAAGGATAAGGACAGAGCAACGTGGCTACAGTGCACTCCGTGACACGTCTACAGGGCGGACAAGATCCCAGTAGTCATTTCAGGTGCAGTGTGGCATAGTGTTATGTGCAGTGCCTTGTGGGGCACACCTTGTCCCCTGGGCTTTCTTTATAAGAAGCACCAGGGGGAGTGCTCTGGGGGACGCCCCGGCGCGGGCTCACTCTTTTCTCCCCCCGCTCACATGGAGCTCCTCCTAGCTAAGACCTCTTGGAGGCAACCTTCGCCAAGCTCAAGGAGCAATTATACCAACCATATGCAGAGAGGAGAATACACAGAGTAGGCTAGATGCTGCAGTAGGGGTTTTATCTCTCGCGAGAGCCCCGAAGCAGGGTAAATCCTTGCGTTCGTTTGTTTATCCGTGTGTGCTCTTCAGCACATAATCCCTCCCCGAATCCTCTAGCGTCCAATCGGCCCCACCTTAAGCCTATCTATGGCATCTGTCCGTGCAGCACCACGACATATAACATTTGCTAGATTTAACAAGAAGGATTTAAATTACAAAGTTCACAAGTTTTTCAGCTTGGTTCGGAATTCATCCGGATTGGTCCGCAATATTCCGGATGGTCCGGAATAATCCGGGCTAAATCCAAACCAAATCCGAGGTGACCTCCAAAACCTTCTGTTAGTGTTCCGGAATCTGTCCGGAAAGGTCCGGAATTTTCCGGGCGACTCAGAATCGATCCGGAATAATCCGGGTGATTCTGGACGGCTCGATTTTGGGAAAAACTTCGACGGCGACGGCGATTTCGCACGAAGAAAACGCAAGAGGGGGAGAGGGGAAACGGGAGCAGGCTAAGGGGAGCGCATGTGTACCCGGAGCATGCCCGTGTGGTCGGCTAGGCGAGGGGGCGGCGGCAACGACAAGAATCGGCCGGAGGAGAGCGGCCGATGCGGTAGGCGTCGAGGATGAAATCGTCGGGACCGAGGCACCCTGGCTCGATTCCTTGCTCCAGGAGGGGTATGTCGACGAGGCGGAACTCCCTGTCCTCTTCGATCTACACGGGGAGCACCGAAGCGACGGCGGCGAGCTCGGCAAGCCACGGCGGCAAGAGGAGCTCGGGGAAGAGAAGAAGATCACCACGATCTGGAAAAAGAGGAGGGACGAGGAGGAGAAAGGAGTGCGGGGCAGGTGAGCACGGCCACGGGCTCCTTAGCCCTCCATTTGCCACGGCGGCGTGCGGCATGGGCGCGGAGGAGGTGGCGGCATGGCGCCAGTGCGTCCTGTCACCACTGTGCTTCATCCGGAATTTTCCGGATGGGTCCGGAAAATTCCGACTGGCCCGGAATAGATCCGGAAATTTCCGGGTCATTCCGGATGACCACA